>SNQJ01S0015090.1:4356-32079 GCA_010110895.2 Picea sitchensis | reverse complement strand
AAGAGGTTCATCATGAGTGAACTACATAAAAGACCCTACACTGGTCACCCAGGATACCAGAAAATGATTACTGCCACCCGAAAACAATTTTATTGGCCTGGATTGAAAAAGGACATAGCCAAATATTTGGCCCAATGCATAGAGTGCCAACAGGTTAAAGAAGAACATCGACACCCAGCAGGACTACTACACCCTCTACCCACCCCAGAATGGAAATGGGAAACCATCTCCATGGATTTTATCACTGGATTGCCAACTTCAACCAAACAGAATGACACCATTATGGTAGTGGTGGATAAACTGAGCAAGTCTGCTCACTTCATCCCCATCAAATAAACCTACAAGGAGATAGATATCGCCCAGGTATTCATGAAAGAGGTGTTCTGATTGCGTGGCATGCCGAGGGAGATAATATCTGACAGAGACACCAAATTTACTTCCAATTTTTGGAAATCCCTGATGACAGGTCTAGAGACTAAATTACTGTTTAGCACTGCCTATCACCTTCAAACCGAAGGACAGACAGAAAGAGTAAATCAAATATTAGAAGATATGTTAAGGATGCATGTAATGCATCAACCCAGGAAATGGGAAGACTACCTGCCATTGGTAGAATTCACCTACAACAACGGCTACCAGGCATCTTTAAAGATGAGTCCCTTCAAGGTCCTCTATGGTAGGCCATGTAATACTCTAGTTAGATGGAGTAACCCTATAAATAGGATTTCTCTTGGACCCGATATGTTGAAGGAAATGGAACAGCAAGTGACTCAGATAAAACAAAATCTGAAGGTCGCTCAGAACCGACAGAAAAGTTATGCTGATCAAAAGAGAACTCTAAGAGAGTTCCAAACGGGAGACCATGTATATCTCATAATTAAGTCCAGAAGGAGTTCCCTGAAAATGGGAGCTTTTGCCAAATTGGCACCCCGGTATTGTGGACCCTTTGAGGTTCTAGATAGAGTGGGACCTGTAGCCTATCAGCTAGCACTTCCTCCCACAGTAAAAGCACATAATGTTTTCCATGTTTCATTATTGAAGATATATGTACATGATGACAATCATATAATTGACTGGTTTGTGATCTAGGTGGAACCGGAGGGAGAATTTCTACCAGAACCTCAATGCATACTGGACAGAAAGGAAACCTCACTCTGGAACAGAACCATTTCACAGGTCAAGATGCAGTGGAAACATTTTGGCCCAGAAAAGGCTACATGGGAAATGGAGGATGCCATGAGACAGGCATATCCAATTTTGTTTCCTTCTGTACATGCAATACATGTTAGTAGATAAGAACATTGAGGACAATGTTCCTTTTAAGGGGGAGGGAATTGTAACACCCTGTTTCCCCCAGCTTGTAAATATAACTGGACTGGCCAAGAACTATGCCAAACTCATAAATATGAATATGTGATGTAAAGGGACCTTGAGGAGAAGGTCAATGAATGTGAATAACAATTTGAATTTATTGCAGGACTGCTGAGAGGGGATATGCAGAAAAGAGACCATGATGGCGGTGGAAGGCACCTGAAAAGGTGGCATTAACTTCCACCGAGAATTAATACCGTATTTGGACTCCACTGGCCCGGAGAACCAAAAGAGGCTCATTGGCCCTGAATTAAATGCCTTGCAGGCTGGTAGGTTGATGGATTAATGAGGGATGGGGAGGTGAACCGCCTATCCGTAGAGCCATCAGGCCTGATTGGCGCAAGAGTAATCACGCCACACGCAACCTCGCAAGAGGATAAGGTGTGGGGAAGAAGCGATTGGGGGGGGGCAAACGCGAGGGGAACTCTGGAATTACACAGAGTGAGTGATAGCAGAGAGGAAGGATTGCAACCTTCGCTCCTGGTCACTGGCATACAGAGAGACGCAGTCTCAGAGCATCGTGGTCTCAGCTCGGGGGTGGCTAGTGGTAAATCTGTTGGGAGTCTCTACGCCTACGGTTGGGTGGAAACAATCACCCCTCTCAGTAGTTGCACCCACTTATGGTGTTATTTCTGATAAGTGTTTTACATATTGCATCTTGAAAATTCATATACTGATATATATGCTCATAAAACTGTGAAATTATGAACGATTATAGTATAAGAATGTCTATGCAGTGTTTTGATAAGAAATAATGGATATATGCTTATGACAGAAAGGCCACGCATGGATTATGTTGATAAATGAATTTAATTATGCGTGAGTTGAACCAAGTCAAAATTCCAGTCCGTCCTCAGGAATTTGTTTCCCCTTGTGTGTCTCCCAGGATGCCCCGGTATAGATCTCTTCATAGAGATTTCCTCCTTGGAAAGGTTTACTAAGAACCTAGTAAAAGGACTTGAAGGTGCAAGTTTTAATAACCCTGTATGAGGAGGAATGACCCTCTTAAAATTCTTAAGTAGCAGCGTAGGGATAAGTCACAAATCGACAGACGAGATCCTGTCGGAAGACCCATGGTCGTTCACGACCGTCAAATTGACGAAAGTAACAAGGGCGTTACACACCTTGCCCCTTTTTCTCTCTATCTTCGTGAATAGCGATGAAATCGGGATCGTAGACCCCTGCCCCCAAGGTCCATGAGAACATTGGGACCGTTGATCTTTCCACATCCGCGAAGTAGTGGAAGAATGCACAAGGTGGGACAGATCTGAGCCGTCAGAACTTGAGCAGATACCCATCAGTCATCGGACCTGATAGAAGTTGCGCGAGGGTTAAGCTCATGAACAGAAGGAAAAATCCAGAAAGGAGGGTTGGCTCATCATATTTTCACGTATCAGGAAATCGGAAGCCTTGATGACATGAGATCGGGAATTTTCCTTGAGAAATTACCCAGAAATGATCTGGACCATCCGTTAGTGGTGACACGTGGCGGAGATCGAGGCGTCGGGAGTCGGGATATTGACATTCCCGTGGATAGGAAATCGGGTAAGTCCACCTTGAAAACCCTGACACAAATCTGGACCGTCCATCTGAGAGAGGACCTGTGTCACGCGATTTTCCATTCCGGAGGTCCGGGTCCTAGACATCGGGATATCGACATTCGGGAAATCGGAGTTCCTGAGGTCGTGAAAGTCGAGACATCAGAAGTCTCGAAAATGCAAAGAGTGATCTGAACCGTCCATTCACTTGAGACACGTGTCAAAGATATGAAGGGAGTCGGAGTCCGGCATTTCGCGAGTCCTAGGGATGAGGCATCCAAGAAATTAGAAATCGCAAAATCCTGAGAGTTAACCAGGACCGTCCATCAGAGGAGGACGCGTGGAAACAATCAGATATGTCGGGGAAAGTCCCAATAGGGAGTCGTCTATCGACATTTGGGTCATCGGGATATCGGGAATTCCGATGACAAGGTGTTTATGCAATTCGGAATCATGAAGACCGAATCCCCGATGAGAAGGAAAGTGCCATTGCGGGCCAGCTGTCAGCGTAGTGGAGAATCAGGATTCGAGGGATCGACAATCCCGTGGGAAAATGTTTTTCAGCATTAGAAACCCCGAAGCCCCGATAGGTGGTAGGACGACAGTCATATAGAGGGAGGTCGTATGGACCCAAAAGGTCTGGCCCAAGGGACTAGCGGAAACTAACGTCCTATCGGGATATCAGGGATTCTGAGGACAAAATGTTTATGCATTTCGACATTGCGATGTTCGAAACCCCGATGGAAGACAAAGCTACGGTCTTGTGGAATAGTGGTCACGTGGGCTAGAGGTCTAGCCCGGAGAGCTAACAGGAATTGGAGCACACCGAGATTTTTCAGTCCAAAACCCCGAAAGAAGGAAAACGCTGCGGTCTTATGAATTAGCGGTCACATGGACCAGAACATAGCCAGGAGGGCTAACGCGTAAAGGGCGCATATTGGTGAAATTTCTGATCGGAGATCAGGGATTCAAGAGGACAAGAACTCTTGACATCGAGGATCACAAAACCCCGAAACCCAAAAATTACGATCAGGGAAAGATCACGGCTTAGTGCAAAAAAGCCATGTGGGTGAGAGGGACCTGTGGATCAGGTTTGGCATTTCGCTGCTGTGAGCTTCAGGGATTTCTCATTGTTGAGAAATCAACGAAAATGTTTGATTTTAGGTAGTGGGTATGTTACACACAGTGTGTCAGACCACAAGCCTATAACCTTGGAGTTGTCTTTTGAAGCCAATCTAGGCCTGATCCCCTTCAGATTCAATCCAAGGTGGATTTAGGAAGCCAACTTCCTAGCCCTGGTCGCTAGATCCTAGAACGAGATGGTGAAAGGCTCTCCCTTCTTTGTCTGGGAAGAAAATCTCAGAAAACTAAAAGCCATTATAAAATCTTGGGCCAAATCCCTCCCAAGCCCCACAACAGATCGCCAGGAAGTGCAAATACAGTTAGAAATCCATCATCTCGGAATGGAAGACCTGGAAGCCACCCAGGAAATCCTGCAGGAAGAAGCGAAGCTGCAAAACAACTGGCACCAAGCCTGCAGAGATGAAGAAAAATACTGGCAGCAAAATTCCAGGTGTCTCTGTCTAGAGGCAGGGGATACGAATACTAAATTCTTCCACAAGAAAGCGGAGGTTCAGAAAAAATTCAAAAAGGTAACGAAAATCCATATACAGGATCAGATCATAACTGATTATGAAGGGATCAAGCAGGCAGTGGTGCA
Organism: Picea sitchensis; assembly: GCA_010110895.2. Lineage (NCBI taxonomy): Eukaryota > Viridiplantae > Streptophyta > Pinopsida > Pinales > Pinaceae > Picea > Picea sitchensis. Next base: position 27,450 of record SNQJ01S0015090.1, on the reverse strand, counting down.
AACTTTTGAGTCCCTCTACACAGAAACTTAGATTGTGGCCAGTGATCTCAATTCCTACCCTTTGGCACTAATTCAGAATTGTATTAATGAGGATGTTAAAAACGCTTTAACCAGGGAAGTGACTCAACAATAAATCAAGGAAGCTTTAGACAAACTACATCTAGACAAATCCCCAGGCCCAGACGTATTTACAACCAGGTTCTTCCAAAACAGTTGGGACCTCATCAAGGCTGATCTCTCCAAGCTCATAAGGAAATCTCAATCCTACATCAGAATTGGAGGAGGAACAAACTCTTCCCTCCTAGTGATGATCTCGAAAGAAAGAGGAGCTTCTAGTTTTGATAGGTTCTGCCCCATCTCTCTTTGTAAAACTAGCTACAAGATCCTCACCAAAATTATAGCCAATAGATTAAAAGTCACGCTTCGAGCAATCATCCTAGAAAATCAAGGTGGTTTTATCAAAGGTAGGCATATAATGGACAACATTATCCTTGTTCAAGAGGCTCTCCACTCGAGTATCCAACGGAAGGACAAAGGTATGATCGTCAAGCTCGACTTAGAAAATGTGTTTGATAGGGTAAGACACAATTTTTTGTTTCAAGTTATGGGAAGGCTAGGCTTCGCCCCCTCTTTCATAAGGTGGATCAAAGAATGTATTTGTGGCCCATGGATAGCCCCTCTGGTTAATGGAAGAGCCACTAAGTTCTTCCAAGCCTCCCAAGGCCTTAGACAAGGTTTCCCCCTCTCTCCCCTTCTGTATGCCATTCAAGCCTCTATCCTTAGCTTTCAACTAGATTATTGTCAAAGGCACCTCAACCTTTCAGGGTTGCATATCGCTTCCGGGGTAAAGTATATCAACCATGCCCAGTTCGTCGATGAAATGTTGCTCCTCGAAGGTGAGAGCTCAGTGATAGCAAAGAAATTCAAAACAAAATTAGACATCTACACAGAGATCTCAGGAAGCCTGATTGGCTTGAATAAAAGTAAAATTTAGGGTTGGAATGTCACCCCTCGGGAAATGCTTGAAATCTCAAGAATCCTAGGGATGGGAGGATGTACCATTTGGGATGAATTTAAGTATTTGGGCGTCCCTATCTTCAAATCTTGCCCTAAAGTCTTGCACTGGAATCAGTTGAAAGAAAGGATAAAGAACAGAATCAACTCCTGGGGAGATAATTGGCTGAATCTAGTAGGCAAAGTGGTTCTTATTAAAGCAGTGTTGGCCAGCATCCCTATCTACCAAAGCTCCCTTCTGCTGGTTTCTCGTACAATAATCTAGAAGATAGAAGCAACAATTAGGAATTTTCTTTGGGAGGGAGGGAATCAATCAGGAAGAAAGTTGCACCTTATAAGCTGGGGGAAAATCTCCAAGCCCTACCTGGAAGGAGGACTCCATTTCAAAGATCTCGAAATCCAAAACTTAGCATTGGGTGCAAAGATCCTTTGGAACATAATCTTAGGGAAAGCCTCTTGGAGAAAAAGAGCGCTTTGGAAAAAATACTTTCGCGGCACAAGGAAACATTGCCTAGATAAGCCCGCCAAGGTGGGGAAAGGCTCCCCGATATTCACTCTCTGTCAAAAATTCATGCAACAGTTCCACTCCCAAATCACTTGGATCCCAGGAAATGGGAAAGACATCAGCATTTGGAAAGACTCGGTTTTGGGATATTCTCCTCTTTCAATGCAACACGATCTAAGGCATCTCARAGGATGGATGCAAACTCACCACCTCAACAGCCTTTGGGATATTTATTKTTGGGGAAGTGGTGAGACCCAAACTTGCGTAAAGTGGGAAATCACTAACCTCACCAAAGATCTTGAAGAAGAATGGTCCATTTTAAAGAGTTTACTGCAAGGGAAATCCCCCTTACAAAAAAAAGAAAAGAGATAAGAAAGGGTGGGGCCCCCGAGCCAGACCTTACACCACTTCTTTAGGTTACCTCCACTTCACTTCATTCTCCTCGGTTCCTCCAGACCCTGGAATATGGAAGCCCATCTAGACAACGAAGTCTATCCCAAAAATTGATATGTTTGTCTGGACAGTAGCACATAGGGGAATTCTTTCAGGGGAAAATCTCTGAAGAAGAGGGTGGGAAGGACCCTCCATATGCCCTCTCTGTTGCCAGGATGAAGAGACTTCAGACCACCTTATATTGGGATACCATTTCACTAGGGAGGTCTGACACTCTACCCTGGGGCTTGGATCACAAGTCCCCACTCTCCCACAGGATACGCATTCGCAACTGCTGAATTGGAAAACTCTCTGTCCATTCTGGATAGCCAAGAAAGGACACCTACTAGCGCTCTGGAGAGAGATCCCAAAATTCATCCTTTGGAATATTTGGTTAGAAAGGAACAATCAGTTATTTAGAGAAACCAAGAGGTCCCCTGCCCAGGTAGTAACCAGGATATAGGCTCTCTTCAGTGAGAGTTCTCCCCACTTCATCAAGGCCTCCAACTTGAATCCTTTAGACAAGGAAGAGGAAGTATGGATGAGACATCTAGGCCTCCAATTACCCTAGATTCCTTGTCACTCAATAATCCCCAAGTGCAGCTGGTAGATCAAGTTGGGGATGCAGGAAATGGAAGATTGGAAAAAATCTAAGAAAGCCAATGTTCTCTCATTTGATGGTGCTTCAAGGGGGAATCCGGGGGAGGCAGGTGGAGGAGGGATTATAGCAAATCCAGATGGAAATATTATTCTCTGGTTTGCCTAGGGAATTGGGGTGGAACCTAACAACAAGGCTAAATCCCTTGCCCTATGGCAAGGGCTCATTCAATCTCTAATGCTCAATATTTGAGACTTGGTCATGCTTGGGGACTCAAAGGTTGCAATCCAAGCTTTAATCCGGAACACCAAAGTGTCCAATGCCCATCTATAGCATGTCCTTGACAAAATCTTCTTACTCATGAGACAATTTCAGTCAATTCATATGTTCCATGTCCTTCGAGGAAACAATGCCCATGCTAACAAGGAGACCAACTCGGGAGCCCATTTGGAGAAAGGATGAATGATAATCAACGGGGTTATGGATAACTGGTAAATCACGTAGCTCCTTCAACATGATTCGATTTTTCAAGTAGGCAGGTTGATAATATGAATGCAGGTGAAAGGACAACCATACTTCAGCAAGAATGCACAAATATCAGAGTAGAGGGAAGCGACATCATTTGGTTTCTGAAAAGGATGCTCCCGACCATTCCCAAGGACAGGGGATTGTGTGGGCATGGATTCGTGGGAGATGCAATTTATCTCACACAGGGGGGAAGGGAAGGATTAGAGGAGATGACAGTCAAAGAAGAGTTTGCCCAGGGAAAAGAGAGAAAAGGTAGGAAGGCTTCGAGCAGGAGAAGCGACTCAGTAGAACCCTCCCAGATGGCGTCTAGCTCGGGGCCGAAACCAGCAGTGGAGGAAAGGATAACGATGCTCGAAGACAATGTGTAGAAGCTTCGTCAAATGCTGGGCAATCTGGATGACTTTCTCCAAAATTTAGATAGTGAAGCAGGTAGAAGGCTGGAGATGCTTGAGAATGACATACTTCAGACCAGATCTAGCCTGAAGGAGGAGCTTGGGAACCTAAGGCAAGAGCTGCAAGCTCCAAAGAAAGAATTCGAGGAGAGGGTAAGCAATCTGGAACAGCAAATGGAGCAGTTGAATAAAGATTGGAAGCTGGAAAGAGAACAATTTGAGAAAAAAGGCCCAGAGTAATCAAGAAGTAGCTCCAGATGCTTCAAATTCTGCGAAATGACATTTTGTTTCAGCCACGAAAGGCAACTAAGTGCTTTGTTCTGTTCTATGTATTTGTAGTTTTAGCAAGTTCAATTTGGTATAAGTTGTGAAAGGAAGTTTAGCCTAGTATTGTAGAACAAGACCCTATGTAATTGAACCAGTGGCCTACCGCTATTTTTTAATATAAGCACCATTAACCATTTTTGTCAAAAAAAAAAAAACAACATAGAATGAACCCATCCATAAAATTTATAGTCAAACAAGAACTACAANGAGCAGGAGAAGCGACTCAGTAGAACCCTCCCAGATGGCGTCTAGCTCGGGGCCGAAACCAGCAGTGGAGGAAAGGATAACGATGCTCGAAGACAATGTGTAGAAGCTTCGTCAAATGCTGGGCAATCTGGATGACTTTCTCCAAAATTTAGATAGTGAAGCAGGTAGAAGGCTGGAGATGCTTGAGAATGACATACTTCAGACCAGATCTAGCCTGAAGGAGGAGCTTGGGAACCTAAGGCAAGAGCTGCAAGCTCCAAAGAAAGAATTCGAGGAGAGGGTAAGCAATCTGGAACAGCAAATGGAGCAGTTGAATAAAGATTGGAAGCTGGAAAGAGAACAATTTGAGAAAAAAGGCCCAGAGTAATCAAGAAGTAGCTCCAGATGCTTCAAATTCTGCGAAATGACATTTTGTTTCAGCCACGAAAGGCAACTAAGTGCTTTGTTCTGTTCTATGTATTTGTAGTTTTAGCAAGTTCAATTTGGTATAAGTTGTGAAAGGAAGTTTAGCCTAGTATTGTAGAACAAGACCCTATGTAATTGAACCAGTGGCCTACCGCTATTTTTTAATATAAGCACCATTAACCATTTTTGTCAAAAAAAAAAAAACAACATAGAATGAACCCATCCATAAAATTTATAGTCAAACAAGAACTACAAAATCTCTTAGATGGTAAATTCATCTACCCCATGTCTGGAAGTTAGCGAGTCTCTCCCTTAGTCATAGTTTCTAATAAGGGTGGAAAATGGAGGATATGTATCGATTATGTCCAAAGGTTGCAAGGGAAATATAGAGTCCAAAGGGAGAGACTCTATATTTCCCTTGCAACCTTCCAATGAGTTTTCCTTACAATCTTTTCAAATTTAACTCGGGACTATGATGAAATATATATGTATTATTTTACAACACATTTATCTAGGTGGATATCGGTGGCCACCCACCTCTTCCAACTGGGTCAAAATCATTTTCTGACAATTTTGGCAATTTACTATTTTTAGCAGTTTTAACTTCTAGGGCCATTTTGAGGGCCTAAATGAAGGTTTTTCGGGATAGAGATTTTCAATGATATCCAAAGGCATTATTGATCCCCCAAAATGAATCTTCTTTAATATACCTTTCCAATGAGCTATCATACGCCTAAAATGGAGATCGTATGCAAAAGTTACGACCCCGGGAAATTGATGTACTAACTTACCCAAACGGGGCCCATATGACTTTTGGTGCTTCATCTCCTAGGGTTAGGTTTTTGGATGTCTAGGGTTTTTTGCATTCCTGTTTATTGTAAAAATGCCTTTACAGCCTCATGGTAATTATCTTCTTGCAAATGAGCGCAACCGTCACATCTCTTCTCAGAGATAAGCTGCTACCATTCCACCAAGCTTGTTTCCGCTGTATTTTACAGTTTCAAGTTATTTCCTTATTGAATAGAAAACCAGTTTTACTTTATTTCTGTTATTTTGTGTTAATCACCTATTAATAATCTATAGTCATTTTGTTCTGCTCATAAAATCCGGATCAGTGGTATCATAGCGGTTTGTTCGTTATCGTCTTAAGCATGTCCCCAATGAGGTCGAAGTACAAAGAGTTGGGTCTCGAGCTTGTTTTTCTTCAGGACAAAATATCTCTCACACCCAAGCGACCTCTCATGGCAGGAGATAAGAAGGATGACAGGACATGAGATCCTTTCAAACTCTTGATTAAGTAATCCCTCACGTAACAAAGGAACTAGATGATGGATAGTTTCGCACAAATCCTTCGACGACTACCAACAGGCGACACATCTTCTTCGAGTGGAGGCGCCACCCCCTTCAAGGTAAAAATAAACTTTGATATTCCTATATTTGAAGGTCAGATAGATGAATATGTTGTAGACAAGTGGTTGAATCTACTAGAAGGGTATTTTTCTGTCCATAACTTTTCGAAGAGAGAAAAGATTACTTTTGCACTCCTCAAAGTCATTCCCCACGTCAAATATCAGTGGGAAACTTTCTATGAGAAAAAAGAAATAGAGGAACCCTCACTATTTACAATCACAACCACCTGGGATTCCTTCAGGGATGTTATTAAGGAAAAATACTAACCTATCAAAATTTATGACGACTTGTATACCAAATGGACCACGCTGTGGCAAGAAACAGACCAGGCAGTGCTAGATTTCACTAATATATTTCATACCTTGCGCACCAAGCTGGGTACCAAAGATTTGGAGCGACATCTAGTGCTCAAGTATCACTACACTCTACATAGATACATCTATACTGAAATGGAATTTTTGGACATCTCATCCTTGGGCGCGACCTACCAATATGTCGTCAAACTCAAGCAGAAGCTAAAACAAAAGATGCGACAATTTGGGCCTGGGATCCCCTCACAACAAAAGCTAGGAAAGGGCGGCCCAAACCCATAGAACAAAGGATAGAGAAATTATGGACAGTATCAAGACAACCACTCCAAGCCGCAAGAAAAGAAGGACACTAGAAAGAAAAAGAAACATACCAAGAAGTGGTGCGACTTCCATAAGAGCACTTGGCATAACACTATTGAATGCCGCTCAAAGAAGTCACTGATGGCCAAAGTGAAAGCCTCTAAATCAGATGTAGTTTCAGACTCTAATCCAGAAATAGAAAGGGGAAGACAGATCATTGATGTGGAACCCAGTGTCGCCATTGCTACCACCAAACTTCAGCCTGGTGAACCAGACGAGCGAGAAGAAGGAGAACGCCTCTTCCATTCACAGATGAGGGTAAAAGGCACCCCGTTGCACTTCATAGTGGATAGAGGTATCTAGAAGAACCTCATCTTAGCAGAGGTCATCAAGTGGCTGGACCTACCTATAACACTGCACCCACAACCCTACACCATTGGATGGCTCCGCCAAGGAAGCAATCTTCGCGTCAGCCAACAGTGTCAACTGGCATACGGCATCAAACCCTTCAAAGACGAGGTATTGTGTGATGTTTCTCCTCTCAAAGTTTGTGATGTTCTTTTGGTCCAACCTTATTTATGGAAACGTCATGTTGTATATTAGTCTAGCCCTCGTAGTGTTATTATTACTTTGAATGGGAATTTGTACAGGATACCCAAGGCAGTCCCACCTAGTGCTATTTCCTTGATCTCTGCTAAGCAATGGAGGAAGGTCATCTCTCAGACAAGGAATTTTTTCTTCTTCATGATTCTCTCTCATAATAAGAGAAATATCATAGCCACATCCAAGGTCTCTGCAGCCACCATCTCCACACAGCAAAAGCAAGTAAATGTGGTTGTGGAAGAATACTCAAATATCTTCTCCTCACCTATGAGGGTATCTCTGCACTGCCAGGTAAAGAACCCCATCGATATGACCCCCGACGCATCACTGACCAATGGGCCAGTCTATCGTCGCTCTCTGTTAGAGAATGAGGATATCAAGTGATAGATCCAAGAACTACTCCACAAGGGGCACATCCATCTCATCTCATCACCTTGTGGGATCCTAATCATGCTTGTACAGAAGAAAGATGGAACGTGGTGACTCTGCATTGATTACTGGGCTTTGAATAAAATCACACTCAGAAATCGGTACCTGATTCCCCGAATCGCTGACCTCCTTTATCAACTCATGGGGGCCAAATACTTCAGTAAGATTGATCTGAAGTCTGGCTACCACCAGTTCCCGATAGAATAGACAAATGTATGGAAAACCCCCTTCAAGTCAAAGGAAGGCCTTTTTGAATGGTTGGTCATGCCCTTTGGTTTGACAAATGCTCCATCCACTTTCATGAGGATGATGAATGATATCCTGTGACCATTCACCAATGATTTTGTAGTGGTGTATCTGGATGACATTCTCATTTACAACAAGACTTGGGCTCAACATTTGCAGCATATTCAATAGGTTCTGCACACCCTACGACAACACAAGCTATATGCCAACTCGAAAAAATTCTCCTTCGGCATGGACAGGATTCATTACCTGGGCTACATAATTGATCAACATGGCATACATGTGGATCCAGCCAAGATCCAATTCATCTGTGACTGGCTAGCCCCAACCACACTCATTGAGCTTCGAAGCTTCTTGGGCCTTGCCAATTTCGACCGCAGGTTCGTGTTGGGATTCTACCATATTGCATGGGCCCTTAGCCAAATAACCAGGGGTGGTGGTAAGGTGAAATTTGCGTGGGGCTAGTCCCAACAACAAGAGTTCGACGATTTGAAGCGACGCTTGTGCTCAACCCCAGTACTTTCACTACCAGACCTGCAACAACCCTTTGAGATCAAGATAGATGCTTCAGAATATACGGTGGGTGTCGTTCTCACTCAGCACAACCACCCCATGGCCTATCATAGTGAGACACTATCAAATGTTTTCCGTAAGTATTCTACTTACGACAAAGAAAAGTACTCCATTGTGTAAGCCTTTCGCCAGTTGAGAAATTACATTCTTGGGAAGGATACAATCATCCACACTAATAATAAGCGACTGCAGTTCATGCAAACAGAAGGAAAATTGCAGAATTCTCTCCATAAAAAGTGGTCCACATACTTGCAGCAATTCCACCTCAAGATCAAGTATAAAACAAGAAGCACCAATTGCGTCGTTGATTGCCTCAGTAGACCGCCAGTCGCATTACTCACCACGGTGCTAGAATCGTGTGGCCATGCGACCTATGGATGGCCCCAACTCTATGAGACAGACCCAGACTTCGCCACCACCTACCAAATGTTGGGTGCAAATGTAGTTGTCGATAATTTCCATCTTCAGGATTGGTTGTTGTTTCGTTTGGGCCATATATGTGTTCCATCAAGTGATCAAGCAAAGATGATCTGGGAAACCCACTACAGTCGGGCAGCAGGACACTTCGGCATCGAAAAGACAGTGGTGATGCTACAAAAAACTTTCTACTGGATGAAACTTCGACAGGAGTTCAGCAAGTATATCAGGTCCTGCACTGCCTGTACTATTTCCAAACCAACCACTAAGAAACAGGGCATGTACACCCCTCTTCCTACTTCTGATAGGCCATGGGAGTCCATCTCAATGGACTACATGTTAGGCCTCCCATCCACCAAGCAGAGAAATGACTGTGTTTTTGTGGTTGTTGATTGCTTTTCTAAGATGAAAATTCTAGTTGCCTGGAAGAAAAACATCACAACAGAGGCCACTGGCAAGCTCTTCTTTGAACAATTCTGGGTACATTTTGGAATCCCACAAACCATTTTCTCATATCGAGGCAGTCGATTTCTGATCACATTTTGGTCAAGACTCTGGTCACTGTTGGACACCAAACTCACCGAATCTATGGCCTTTCACCCCCAGACAGATGGCCAAACTGAGGTTGTCAATCGAATGATTGTGCATATCCTTCGCATGTATAATTAAAAGTACCCTCGCACATGGGATGAGAGACTTCCATATGTCCAACATAGATACAACCAAGCCCTGCATAGCTCAACTGGCCATAACCCCTTTCAGGTGGGGTTTGGATTCCAACCATTGGGTCCCATGGATGTTGCACTTCCCCTTGCGGTCACATCGATCGACTCATCTCCTTCTCCAACTGAAGCTGACAAAGCCACCCAACTCATTGAGAGGATCCTACACATCTGCCAACAGGTTTAGGATATCTTACAGAAGTCCAATGATAAGTACAAACAACTCCATGATCAACATCGAGTGCCACATAAGTTTCAGGTGGGCGACAAATTTTGGGTGCACTTGCAGAAATAACGCCTTACAAGACCCCATCGGAAGCTTTGCCAACTCCGTTATGGGTTGTACACCATCACCAATTCCATGGGGGCTAATGATTTTGAGCTCAACATTCCTCCTTTCCTTGGCCTGCACCCAGTGTTCAACGTGGATCTCCTTCGCCCTTATTTCCCACCATTATTGGAGACCTCAGATGTAACAGAGCAGCTGACACCAACAAAGCTCAACCCTGACTGCATACAACAAGAATCCAACGATCCGATTGTGGGCACAAATATCAAGGGCACTCAACAACAAAGGATCCAGCTTTATCGAGTCGTCAAAGCAGGGCAGCTCCTGCACCAAGGCAAGTGGATCACTCGAGGCCAAATTCAGCATAAATTTCCTCATCTGATGGGGGAACTCAACGCAATGGAGACCATTGCTTCCTAATGAGGGAGGATTGATTCAAGTGGATATCAGTGGTCACCCACCTCTTTCACCTGGCTCAAAACATTTTTCTTACAATTTTGGCAATTTACTATTTTTAGTAGTTTTAACTTCTGGGGCTATTTTGAGGGCCTAAATGAAGGTTTTTTTTGGATCAAGATTCTCAATGATAGTTGAAGGCATGATTGAGCCCATAAAATGAATCTCCTCGATTATACCTTTCCAATGGGCTATCATACGCCTAAAACAAAGATCGTATGCAAAAATTACGACCCCGGGAAGTTGATGTACTAACTTACCCAAACGGGGCCCACATGAATTTTTGCGCTTCATCTCCTAGGGTTAGGTTTTTGGATGTATAGGGTTTTTGTCATTCCTGTTTATTGTAAAAAGTACTTCAGAGCCTCATGGTAATTATCTTCTTGCGAATGAGCACAGTCGTCACATCTCTTCTCATAGATAAGCCACCACCATTCCAACAAGTTTATTGTCGCTGCATTTTACTGTTTTAGCTTAATTCCTTATTGAATAGAAAACCAGTTTTATTGTATCTCTGTTATTTTTTGTTAGGCACCTATTAATAATCTGTAATCATTTCGTTCTACTCATAAAATCTGGATCACACATGGAAAGAGATTTGAATAAGCCCTTGATAATATAGAAAAAGTACTAAAATTGTGCAGAGAAGCGAGCCTTTCCCTCAGTAATGAAAAATGAAAAATTAATTTTACTGAGGTTATTTTTCTCGATCACCACAATTTTCCCAGGTGTATCAGGGTGGATCCAACAAAAGTCCAAGTAATCAAGAATATCCATGTTCCAAAATAACAAAAAGAGGTACATAGTTTTTTAGGGAAAGATGGTTATTATACATTTTTTATTGATCAATTTAGTAGTATTACATCTCCTTTATTCTCTTTACTTTCTAAAGACACTGACCTCCTTTGGAATAACAATCGCTAGATCACATTTGAGACTTTCAAATATCGTGTGATCGATGCCCCTATATTGAGAGGACTAGATTGGTCCCTACCCTTCCATGTCTCTACAGACACTTTAGACAAACACATTGGATAAGTACTAGGACAATAGGAGGAGAATAAGCCTTATGCCATCAACTACATTAGCAAAATTTTGGCTCCAACAAAACTCAACTACAAAGTCATTGAAAAGTAATTTCTCGCAGTTGTCTATTCTATTAACAAATTTAGGCACTATATTACTGGGTACCATGTTTTTATTAATACAGATCAATTTTCCATTCAATATTTGATGGATAATCCTATCAATAATGGTGGAATAACTAGGTGGTTACTATTGTTACAAGAGTTTGATATCACTATCATTGACAAATCAAGTAAAGACAACATTGTTATTGAATTTTTATCTACATTAATTAATGAAGAAGAAGATACACCTATAGAAGATAACTTTCCCGATGAAAATATCCTTGCATTATATACTCACTCGCCATGGTATGCATATATTTCTAATTATTTAGYTGCARGAAATCTCCCACAACACTTGTCCCTMAAGGAACKACAACAYAGTGTTCGACAAAGTCGTCRATACTCTTGGATTCAAGGTKTCCTCTTCTATGTTTTGGAATGACATWATCATYAGWTGTTGTGTCAGTGAAGAATAAATGTATGGCATCCTTAAATCTTKTCATGAYGAGCCATGTTGAGGAMAATTTGCAGATAAAAGAACTACCCACGAATTACAAGGTATGGGCTACTTCTGRCCTACATTATTTTGTGGYACCAAGAAGTATGTRTGAAGGTGCTACAACTATGAAARGATGAGCCARCTTGTCAAATCAAATGAAATTCCATTKGAGACCTAGYTTGTCATCGATTCATTCGAGAAATGGGCCCTAGMGTTTRTAGGGCCAATCAATCCCCCATCTCGACAAAAAGTTCCAATTTTGGTATGTATTGATTATGTGACCAAATGGGTCGAGGCCAAGGCACTTCCACAAGCAAGAAAGCAAGTGGTAGAATATTTTATCTATGAAGAAATATTTGTTTGATACATATTACCAAGAGAAATAGTTACCAATGGAGGACCAAATTTCACTTCTCATTTAATTTAGAAACTTACCAAAGACTACCAGACAAAACACTGTAAAGTTCCACTACTAAAACTAGGCTACCAGAATCCTAGAATCTCTTTCAACCTATAGAACAGCATAGCATAACACCACATGATTCACCCCTTACGAGCTTCTTTATGGTAAGTCTCATGTTTTTCAAATAAAATTTGAATTGAAAACACGAAGGACTGCTTTATATGTGGGCTTATACCTTACAAAAGCATAACAATATTGTCTGAATCATATTAATGAATTAGATGAGCTTCGATAAATTACACTGCATCATACCTTCATAATCCAACAACAACGCAATAAATGGAATGATAAATTTACGAAGCACAAAACGTTTGAATATGGTGACTCGGAATTACCTTATAATTCTTGCTTCAATGACTTCAAAGGAAAATTATACACATGATGGATAGGCCCTTATGAAGTAGATATCATCTTTGAAAATGGTACCGTTAAACATATAACCATTGATCAAGACCATACTCCACTACTTACCAATGGACATCGATTGCGCGTATACGAATCTCCATTCTCCAAAGAGGCATTTTTTTTTAAGACTAAAGGATTAGTCAGATCTGGAAGTTGTTAATCCACCAACTTCACCTCCCATAACCTAAAAGAAAATACAAAATAAAATAAAAAAGATAAGAAAAAGATAAAAAGAAAAATAAAGGAAAAATAAAATAATAAATAATAAATCTAAAAGTGAAAACCTCTTTTGTACTGCACCTCTTTTAAAGTGCGATTAGAAAGGTATCTTCTGAAAACCAATATTCAGATAGAAATTAATCAAGAAAAAACAAGAATATATATAACTGTGAAAACCTCCTTTTGAGGGACAGTTAAACAGGCACATGTCTTACAAATTCAACATATTTCAACATTTCCAGCATTATCGACATTTTGGAGGACTTCCAACATTCTCCGACATCTTCATCATTCTCCACCATTCTCAGCATTTTGGAGCATTTCCATCATTCTCCGGCTTTCTTCAACATTCTCCACCATTCTCAGCATATTGGAGCATTTTCAACATCTCCAACATTCTTCATCATCTTCATTGTTCTTCCACATTCTCATCATTTTCAGAAACATCATCGTTCTTCAGAATTTTTAGCAACATAAACGTTTTCATCATTCTCAGCATCTTCAGCAGCATCAACGTCTTCAGCATTCTCATCAATTTCATCACTTCACAAGAAAACCTTCAACATTCTTAAAAAAAAGACATTCAATACCATTCTTTAGAATTCACCACACGCAAAGATTCATCATGCTCTTCATCAAAAAATTTCAGCACGTCAAGAACAATTCAGAACTTCTCACGTCAAGAATAGTTCAAAACTTATCACTTCGACAATATCAAAATATTTCCTCCAATTAGCAACACCTCTGCATATCAGCATCAAAACTACATCGCATCACTCATACAGGTAATAGCCAGGCACATATTCTTTTATTTCATGCATTTCAAATCATTTAATATGTTATCACAGATACTAGTGTCATTCTTACCTTTCCATTTGATGAGGATAGGAAAATTCCTCGCTCTGGGGGGATCGAACTTGTTTTTCCTTCTTTCCATAATTGGTACTCTTTTCGAGTAACTAAATAGTACCCAATTCGACAAAGAATTGAAAATCCTTGCTAGATATGGAGTGGTGTTCATGATTCCCATAAAAAATATGACTCATGTGTGGCTGCTTCTTGCAATTATGAAAAATCGGGAAATAATGGTTGCATGAAACAACTACTGCCATAACCCCCTATACAAGTAATGAGATTCCACATGCCAATATTGGGAAATCATAATCCATACCTCTCTCACACCTCCCTTGGTCATATCATTCCCTTTCTAACTAAAATATAAAACCAAATTGGTCCTTCCTTATTCAAAACCAAACGACCTGCTTTGTTGAATGACTGTGAGGAACCTAGTTTTCTTTCGACATGGAAATGTCGCACTCTACATGTAAAATCTACAACTACCGATATGTTGTTCATCAATAATATAGAAACTCATTCCTTCATAGTGTATTGTATTGATATTGTTTAAATTTGCAATTCTTTTCTATATGCTTTATAGAATACTAATTGTTTTCATAATTCCGTCTTTTTCATAGCGCTAATGGGTAGCTATCAATATAACTACTTTCTCTACATAGGTTTGCATTTTTGGAATATTAAGGGGGGTGAATCAGAATGAGCACTATTTACCACTTTCAATCACTGTATATATAAACTTCAACTTTATCAACAATATGCCTATCATTGCATCATAAACAAGATCACTGATGAGTGCATAATAAACAACGAAATATACACAGTACAACCGAATTTACGTGGAAACCCAAATGGGAGAAAACCATAGAACACTTTCTTATATATATCAAGAATACATTCATAGGAACCACCAACTTCCAAATTCTCCAGCACCAACTGGAAGGAGGCACCAACCCCCTCATTTAAAGGCTCCAACCTAAAGGAAGCTACAACTCCATGAATTCTACGACACCAATCGAAAGGAGGCTATGCTACAGGTACCAACCTCAAGGAATCTCCAACTCCATAAGTTCTTCGACACTAACCGTAAGGAGACTATGACCCCTTGATTTACAATAACCAACTTGAAGGAAGCTCTAAATCCCTGAATTCTCCAGCAACAACCGGAAGGAGGATACAACCCCCTTTCCTTGCCCCATCCTACCACCCTAAAATATAAGTGTAGACTCATTGTCACTGCCACTGATCAATATGTAACTGCCACTATCACTGATACATCAACCAACCTGTCACTGTCCACATCAACCGATGACTACCACCGTCACATCAACTTGTCACTGATGATTAACTAATCATCCAAGTTGTCACTATCACTGTCACTATCTTTGTCACTGATATACCATCATCAACCAAGTATAACCAAATCCACTCACATGGATACCAAAACCATAACCATACCGAGTACATCAACCTGTATCAACCATGCATCAATCTATACCATACCATGTACATAAACATGTATCAACCGTGCACATAAACCTGTACCATACCATGTACATCAACCATGTACCAAATCACATGCATAAACCATGTATCAAACCTGTACCATCTCATGCATCTACCATATACCATATCACTCATGATATGTCTCAATCATGTTATACACCATGTACCATAAGATAGTATTAATGAAGTGCCTCAAGCATAACCAGGGTGACAAATATACCAAGATATCAATATAACCAAGATATGCTTCTAATCAATTTACCATAACATCACTAAGGTGTACCTCAACATGTACCAACATAACCAATGCACATACCACAACATTCAATGCATGTACCTAAAACATGTACCATAACCTCATCAAGAAGTACCTCAAACATGCATCAATATCACCAAGAAATGCACCTCATACATGTATCAAGAATATGCCTCACACCATGCACCAAAGATGTGCCTCAAGCATTTACCAATGCCTTAACAAGGAATGACCATCACATCACCAACACGTAAGCAAGTTGTACCTCAAACCATGTGCCTCAAGTATGTGCTAACATCCATAAACCATGTAGCAAGAGATACCATCAAACATGTGCCATATCACTCATGATATTCCTCAAGCATATAAAATACAGAAAACCATATGCCAAGTATCCAAGATGTGCCTCAAGGCATATACCAAAAATCACATAGACATGCCTTAATCATGTGCCAACCTTCCAAGATGAAAACCTTAAAACACATAAAATAGCATACCTTTAGACTTGTAGATGACCTGATACATGAGATTTCATACCTATATCTCTTCCTCGGCCTCATCAACCTGGTACTAGTATCCTCCTTTAACTTTGGTTTAGCCTCTCGGGACTAACCCATGCATCATGCAGGGCCTCACATGACAAGTGACATACAACACATGAGCGTGCCCCATGGGACACTAGTATCATGACCCGCAGGGGTCAACTAAATTACGATTTCTTAGAAACCCTCACTCTCCTCTGTAATCCTGAGACTTCCACACTCTTTATTCTTTCGCTATCTCAAACCATCTACCTCAGATTTTCCAAATAGATTGAGTGTGCTCACATGAAAGATATTCAATAAAGTTTTGTGTGTATGAATGAGAGGCTTCTTGTTGTGTATTTATACTTTTCCAAGTGGGTTCTTTTCTTAACTTAAGGGCCAACTTGTAATTTCTTGTTATAACCACTTTACCCTTTTAATTAATTACTTGTAACTATTTTAGGGCTTCCTAGACATTCTTGGGGTTTTCAACTTTATGAAATCATAACTCAACTGTGAGGAACTACATGATGTACCACCTACCCTTGGAAATGATATGACGAGGGATATCCATATATGAGTGTGTTACCTGCATTTACACTATCCTTCATGTACTTATTCCTCAAACAAATTGGGGATTCATGACCATATCTATGGGTTTCTTGTAGACTTCTTCAAAGCGTCTTCTCCCGAGGGCCATTCTTAAAGATACACCATAAGGGGACCACGTTGAAGACTTCTCCAAATACACCCATCACTTTTGTTGATATCAATGAAAACCATGTATGTTGACATCAATGACAACAATATATCCAACAACATCAATAACAACCAACCATCCAACAATCTCCCACTTTGGCATTGATGGAAACACTCATGCTCGACCTGTGACCAATGATCTTGATCTTTCTCTCCTCATGTTTCTCTCCCCCTTTTACGTCATTGGAAAAGGGTATTTCCCTTTGGGGATGCTCCCCCTATCTTCATTCTTATGATCTTTCTCTTTCTTCCTCTTTGACATCATAGGAAAAAGGGTAACTCCCCCTATCAATATGTACTCTCTGATCAATCTTTCTCTGACTTCATGTGCTCCCCCTATCTCCATTCTTTTGATATTTCTTTCCCGGTCTCTTTCTTTGATGATTGCCCCCCCTTGAATTCTCTGCAAAATAGTTTTTAGATCAATGTGGGGATTCCTGTATATCATTCCTTTCCTCTCTTCAAGGGTTTCTTGTTAATTGGTGCTTCCTCTTGTAATTCACTGACATATATAAAAATAATTCAAAGTTACTTGACTTCAAGTCTTCATGGCTTGTCAAATTCAAATCAATGACCATACATTCCTTTGAAGATATAGCTTTTGTTGACAGTTTCTCTTCCCTTGTCCTTTTGTTCCTTTCACTACTTGCTTTCCTTTGACTAACCTATTCCACTTTTCTAGTGATTCCACCTATTCCAATTGTTAATATGATTTCATCCACTATTATGCATCTTCTTTGATTAATGTATTATGTACCCTCTACTAAATATCTCATGAATCCATCTCTGTCCATATGTCATAAACAGTCCACGACTCTAATACTCAACTACACACAATTTTGACCCATTTGTTGATTACATCATAATCTATCTTCTCAATATGTCTTCTCGATTTTGCAAATCATACTCTACATTTCTGCAACAATCTGTACTGAATATGTCCCTATTTGATTGCATTCCTTGAATCCTCTATACAATGAATCTCTGCCACTTTGAAATTGCCTCTCCAAAAATTACAAACACTTCAAACTGATCGAAAGATAGTTCTCTGATCTGTAGAGCTTCTACTTAGACTCCCCCTCTTTAATATTCATATTTACTAGGAGTCTACAAGACAAATGGCTCAGAAAGGTGGAGGAAGCCGCTATAATGTGGAGTAATCCTTCTCTTCACAATCTTCCTGAATTTTGATATCTTCCTCTTTATCTGTAGATTCATCATGATCTTGCACTACTACAACTCTTGTGAGTACAATCTCTGGGACCTGGTTTTCATTCACCCGTTCTTCTTGTTTTTCATTTCTTCTCCAAACCTTCCTGTATCTGACATATTCTTTTTTTCCTGTAGAATTGTTTTGATATCGTACTACTACAAATCTCGAGAGTATGATTTCTAGGAGTTCTTCCTGCATCTGTTCTTCCTTTACTCGTTCTTGTTTTCTTTTCCAAATCTTTTTATATCTGATATCAATGTTCTCTTTCATATAATTATCCATCATGCTTCTACAGTTACGAGTTATGCGTCCATAGTTATGGAATTTGTAACGTTCAATATTGTATGGAGTCACATGTATACACATTTCTTGATTGACCATTTCTTTCATAATCCTTACAATCTAAAAATTTATGTCCAAAGTTATTACAAGTAAAGCAATGACCATAAAATAAATTTTGATACATGGGAGTGAATGATCTTCTTTGTGTTGTAGTCCTTCTGAACTCATGCTTTGGTTGATCATAATCTTCTCTTTTGTTGTTTCCTTCATAGTGATTCAACCTTCTTTGATACCTGAAAGTGGAGGGCCTTATTTGATATATGTATCTTTTGTAATCTTCTTCTTGAGTTTTCTTCATTTTCAGAATACTCTTCTTTGAGGACTCACATTCTTCCTTCTTGGTAGGAACCTTGATGCATTCTTCATAACTCTTAACCTTCTCTTCATTATTCCTTTCTAGCAACCCGTAACACTTCCCTTCAACTTTCTTTATTGTTGGTGTGAAGATTCCTCTCTTTTTAGTGTTGTTGTTGAGCTTGACAACTTTAACTCTTAATGTGACAATTTCTTCTTCAAGATTCTAACAATCTTCTTCTTTCTTCATCATCTGGATCTTCATGACTTCTTTCCTTCTCCTGGCTTCTTCAAGTTAGGCGCTCAAAGAAACAATTTCTTCTTCAAGTCTTATTTAAGTCCTCAGATCTTTCCTTGAGATGGCTAGTCAAAATATCTTCTCTCTTCTCTACTTCCTTTCTTTGTGCTACTATTTCGGCTTCCGAAAACTGCTTTTCTTTCTACTAACTTTTGCATGCTTCTTCAGTCCTTCTGGTTTCTTCTATTTTAATTTTTAGGTTTGTAATCATCTGCTGAAACTCTTCAAAGTTTGTATTCTGAGACCCCTTCTTTAGCTCCATCAATTCTTCCTTGAGTGACTTGTTCTTCTTTCTTCCATTCATCAAATCGTCTAAAGCGATGATTAATTATACTTCAAGATTTACTATGCCTTCTTCATAATCTTCTGCTTCTAAATCTATCTCACATGAAGAGCACATTTCTTCTTGTTCTTCTTCAACATCTTATTTATTCTCATTAGCATGTTTTGTCTCTGCGGTAGAATGGGATTCCATAAAGTATAGATTATGTAGATTATCTCAAAGTATATTTTGCACAATAAAAATGGGTTTTAGGGCCTATACCATGATTAGAGGAATAAAATAAATACCTTGGACTTAAAATGAAGTTTTTTTAGCTCAAGGACCATATAGTAGGACTCAAACAACCATACAAATCCTTTCTAAGTGATCTGTAGGCGACATTAGGAGTTTTTCACAATAATAATAATAATAGATCGTCTAAAGTGATGATTGATTATACTTCAAGATTTACTATGTCTTCTTCATAATCTTCTGCTTCTAAATCTATCTCACATGAAGAGCACATTTCTTCTTGTTCTTCTTCAATATCTTATTTATTCTCATTAGCATGTTTTGGCTCTGCGGTAGAATGGGATTCCATAAAGTATAGATTATGTAGATTATCTGAAAGTATATTTTGCACAATAAAAATGGGTTTTAGGGCCTATACCATGATTAGAGGAATAAAATAAATACCTTGGACTTAAAATGAAGTTTTTTGAGCTCAAGGACCATATAGTAGGACTCAAACAACCATACAAATCCTTTCTAAGCGATCTTTAGGCGGCATTAGGAGTTTTTCACGATAATAATAATAATAGATCGTCTAAAGCAATGATTAATTATACTTCAAGATTTATTATGCCTTCTTCATAATCTTCTGCTTCTAAATCTATCTCACATGAAGAGCACATTTCTTCTTGTTCTTCTTCAACATCTTATTTATTCTCATTAGCATGTTTTGGCTCTGCGGTAGAATGGGATTCCATAAAGTATAGATTATGTAGATTATCTCAAAGTATATTTTGCACAATAAAAATGGGTTTTAGGCCCTATACCATGATTAGAGGAATAAAATAAATACCTTGGACTTAAAATGAAGTCTTTTGAGCTCAATGACCATATAGTAGGACTCAAACAACCATACAAATCCTTTCTAAGCGATCTTAGGCGGCATTAGGAGTTTTTCACAATAATAATAATAATAATAATAATAATCATCTAATCTAATATAGTTTTTAAAAAATAACATAACAACTAAATATTCACTACAATTATTTTAAGAAAACTTCATTATTTATGTACGCAAGACATGTACAAATTCATTCCTAATTAACATAGTATATATAAATTCATTCCTAATTAACAAAGTATGTACAAATTCATTCCTAATAAACAATGCATTGTTTTTCTATATTTATATTATAACTAACCATCATTAATTTCCATTTATTTAGTTAATTTTTTTTTTTTTAACATTCCAACTAAAATCTAACAATGTTACTTTGAACATACACATAACCTAAAGTTATTCCTTCAAATTAACAAATTGTTATTTTTCTAATCATAAAAAAAGCCATCATTATTTTTCATTTATTTAATTAAAATTTATTTTTTTAACATTTCTACTACACATTAAAATTATTTAAAATTCTTTACAACATTTACATGGTTAATAATGTTACTTTGACCATACGCATAACGTGCACGTTGGTCTTAATCTATGAAAACCATATGTATCAAAGACTGTAATCCAGTTATTTGAATTCGAACCAGTCCAATTCAATAATTAATTTATCCACTGGTGTGTAGTACAAATTACAAGCAGGTATAGATACACTTTCCCTCCATTAAAAAACGATAAGGTATCTTAGTTTGTTGTTGCAGCGTATGGGTCAAGAGATTTTATAATCGTCTCTTCACGTGTCACCATTACACTTATGATGTCATACCCAAAACAATATGATTTTCCTCTGAATTAGGCACAACGTGAACGTCATTTCAAAAGCAAATCCATACTTGATAAGTTCATCTGACATTTTGGGACCAAAATGGGATTTGTCATGTTTAGGCAATAAAAGAATCTGTCCTTGCCCTTGGTGAAGTCAATATTTCACCGAGCCAATATTACTTGAAAGGAGAATAGCTGCTACGACATTACGAATTGAAAATCAAGCAAGTCAAAGCTGAACACTAGCATTTATATAATAAATTGTGCAAACGGTACATGTTCTTCTAGAATGAGAGGCCAACAATGTCCATTCTGGCTTTAATGTATTACTCGTCATCACTTACACCACCAACCACTTCATAAAAATTGCTTTGGTTAAGATAATGAATCCAAGCTATGGTGAAACTCCATGAGAAAGATAATGTGGAATACAAGATCAATGGCATTTCAATCTAACATATCTCATAATGGTTAAAAATATGTGTTTCCTCTTAAGAGGTCACAGGTTCAAATCTAAAAGGGGTAGGGTATGTATACCTTTATAGACTATACCAGTCAAATCGCTGGGCAGAGTGTTCGCACCCAATTCGTCACCTGGTGAGCAAATCGAGGGTGCTTACATGCCCTGTTGGGTCCTGCAGAGCATGACAGTTGTGGAGGAAAGGGTTAGAGGAAAAAAAACAAACTACAAGCAAGATTTAAACAAAAACAAACTAAAACTGTGAACATTTGGATAAAGAAACAATAAACACAAAAATACACCGATGTCACCAATGGTTTTGAGCTGATCAATTGATGAAACTAGAGCACGATGAAGGAAGAGAAATGTGGTTCCTTCTTCCCCCAAAGGAAGGCTCTTGAGGCCCTCACGAACTTGCTTTCCTTAAAATGCGAAGAAATAAGACTGATGGTGAAAGAACTCCCAGCTCATCCGCTCAATGGATAGGCGAATGGCTCTATGAGATGTTGCCAATGTGTTACCGTCAAAGAATGAGCCCTTGACAATCTTAACAGCATAACAATACCTGGAATTCCGTGTGAAAACAATGTTCCTTCACGGCTTTTTATAGCAGATCACCGGGCGATTATGTAACCTCTTCAAAGTGTGAAAAGGGGCTCTTTAGGGCTTCATTAGGTCATTAACCCGCCTACCCTGTGGATTCAGCTCGGATTTGGGAGTTAAATCAGATTGGGAGCTGGTCCGAAAGTGGTTGGGAGGCCGGCCAATTCAATAAATGCACCATATTAGCAGGTGCGCGGGTTTTTGCGTTGACAGCCGCGCGTCGTGCGCGCATGCGCGCATCATACGTTTTTGGTCCTGCGCATGGGCCCGCACACCAAACTATTGTAAAGAGCCCTTCAATTTTTGGTTACTTTGTATAGTTTTTGACCCTTCTAGAATGCTGCAGAATTAATTCAGTGCCATGAATGACCTCATTGTTGTTTTGACGATGCAGAGTTCTTGTCGCCATGTGCGGACGAAATTTCGGTGATAACAAATGCCCCCTGATGGATGAGGTTAGGAGCATACGTATAGCCGAAATCCATCAATGTTTCTTCTACTGAGAATGTTGTTGTAAGGGAGAGCAATAGTGGGACTGTTCGGAGCGATCCGTTGGAGGAAAAAGGAACCGGTAGGACCCGACCTTCTAAGAGACGTGCAGAAAAATATACCACTGTGTACAAACGAGGCGGGCATGCCCCATGCTCGTGTTATGTAACTCTGAAAAAATATGACGGAAGTGTTGGTGTAGACAACTGCAGCGCCCTCGGGGGCGGTAATGATACACGCAGAAGACAATTCTGCAAAGGAACATACTCTGAATAATAGGCAATGATCGCGGTAATACGCAGCGACGATGATGTGGGCATTGATGGCCCTACCAAGTTCAGAGGTCTTCAGCAAATGAAAAAAATAACTGTAATAGTCGCAAAGTAAGACCCACCATAACAT
>SNQJ01S0015089.1:67881-89529 GCA_010110895.2 Picea sitchensis | reverse complement strand
TTTCTTCAGTCCAAGTAGCCAAGCCTCATCTTCCTCTCCCTTCTTTATCTCGCTGTCGAAGGAGGGAGGTTTGGCCTTTTTGAATTCCTCAAATTTATGACTCTTGGAAGTCTTTTTCTTCTTTTGTTTCTTTTGAGAATAGGAACTGGTCTTGCTGCTGGAAGATCCTTCTGAATCACTAGCTTCCTTCTCAGTGGAATCGTCTGGCACTGGTCCTTTACCTCTGGGGTGGACTTTTCTAGATGTGATTCTCTCAGTGTGGCCACTGACACGACCACGATTCTGCATCTCAGGTTCATGCTACATTTGTTGTTGTAGGTTGGATAAGCTATGCAGTAGAATTGCATTAATTTCGGTTTGCTTTTCTTGTTCTTTCATCATCCTTTCATTATCGGTCTTGCAGCTTTGCAACTCAACCATGAGACTCCTCACAGTCTTGGCTAGGTCTGGAGGGGTTCCTATTGCTCTTCTCTCGTCAGACTCTTCATCTCTGTTGTGGGAGCCTTCTCCCACCTCTTAGTGAGTCACCATACTCTGCGTCTGTAGATTCCCATGGTTGATCGTCCGATTGAGTGAAAGACAAATGCTGGTTATTAGTCAAAAGTTAGATATATTTTTAGAATTGTGCATAAATTCATAACTTCTTTCACTTGCATACACAGTCAGGTTCTCATTTTCCAATTTATTTTTTTTAATCCTGGGCAAGGGAGTTAAGTCAGGGAGTTACTCCTCATAGAAGTGCTTCGAACGAGGTTTATGTGCGACTCGTGCATGAGCCCAATTAGGCCGAGTGTTGTAACCATGCTCTGATACCACTTTGTAACATACTCGCTACCTAAATTTGAATATATATATATATATTTTTTACGGTCCTCTGTCGGACTCAAACACCTAAATAATCATGGAGACCCAGCGTGAGCTGGCTCTTTCTTTCTCCTACATGGTCTTCTGCACCTTGACCATAGTCTTCCCTGATCCTAATTTCAGGTTATCGAGGTTTTGTCTTTCCCGTTGTCAAGGGTTCTTGTACTCTGTAATTCCCGATGGCCGATGAACTCCTTTTTGGCCTTAGCCCCTCCCTGGCTAGGCTCCTAGTCCACACGACCGTGTACCCAAGACCTCAGCCTTATAGCTTTTCCTTTCGTTGGAGTTTCAGATTTTCCAATGTCAAAATGCAACGTCCCCAGGGCTCGCGATTCCTCGAATCCTGATGCGCCCCTTTAGCGTTATCCCTCCTAACTATAGGCCTCGAACCATATGACCGTTAACCTGTGACCACAGTCTTATCTCTTATCGGATTTCGGGGTTTCACGTGTCGAAATGCACCAAACCTCTTTTCAACAGAATCCTCGATTTCCCGATGCACAGATTCCCGATTTGACGTCACTAGGAAGCCCTTCCTCTGTAACCAAAATCAACGGCAGTGAGCAGTCACTGATATCAACGAATCCTGATCTCCTTATCCACTGTGTCGACAGTTGGTTCCCACTCAAGGGGCTTCCACTGCTCCAGATACGCTGACAACTGTTCCCCACTGATAGGGGTATCGCGTTTCGCATTCTCAAAGTGCACAAACCTCTTGTCACCGGAATCCCCGATTTCCCGATGACCCAAACACCGATAGATGGCTTCCTTGTCAGGCCTTCCTCGATGGCTCCGATCTCTACCACGTGTATCCTCGAGCGGACGGTCTCGGTTCCTCCGGGATTTTGATACTTTGGATGTCCCGGTTCTTTCGACCTCAGAAATCCCAATTTCCCAAATGTCGATATCCCAATGGCTCCATCTCTCCGACACACGTCCTAAATGTATGGATGGTCCAGATGAGCTCTCAGGGTTCGCGACTTATAGCATCCCGATTCCCTCGACCTTAGGATCTCGAATATGCCGATGGCCACTATCCCAACTCTCTGTGGATTTCTGACACCTATCCTAAAGGGATGGACGGTCCAGATGAGCTCTCGGGCAGCGTCAAACGCCAACCCAAAAAGGCACTTACCTGTCTGATCCGACGGCTGATGGGGAAATAGACCCAGATCTAACGGTCTAGATTTGTTCTTCCTGCGCACACTCCAGAGACTAAACCCCGGGCATCTTAACCCGATTCAACGGCTGACAGGATCTCTGAATGAGATCCAATGGCTCAGATTGTCCCACCTTGTGCATTCTCTCACTACTTCGTGGATGTAGGAAGATCAATGGTCCAAATGTTCTCGGGGACCTTGGGGAACCTACGATCCCAATTTCCTCGCTATTCATGAAGATAGAGGGAAAGGGAGCGAGGGGTATGATGCTCCTACTACTTCATTCAATCTGATGGTCGTGAATGACCATGGGTCTTCCGACAGGATCTCATCTGTCGAATCGTCACTTATCCCTACGCTGCTACCTCAGAACCTTAAGAGGGTCATTTCTCTTCATACATGGTTATTAAGGCTTGTGCGATCAGGTCTGTTTTCTGGGTTCTTGGTGAACCTTTTATAAGGAGGAAATATCTGTGAAGAGATCTATACCGGGGCATTTCCAGAGGTAGATACGGGTAAACAGCTTCCTGAGAATGGGCTGGAAGCCTAACTTAGTTCGACTCATGCCTAATTCAATTCATGTACCAACATAAGCCATGCGTGGTCTTTCTGTTATAAGCATATATCTAACATTACTTATCAAAACACTACACAGACATTCTTATACTGTAATTGTTCACCATTTCACAATTTATGAACATATATGTCAGCATATGAATTTCAAGATGCAATATGAGAAAAAAACTTATCAGAAATAACTTCAGAAGTGGGTGCAACTGCTGAGATGGGTGCTCATTTCCACCCAACCGTAGGCTCAGCGAATCCCAAAGGATTTACCACTAGCCACCCTCGAGCTGAGACCATGATGTTATGAGACTGCGTCTCTCTGTCTTCCAGTGACCAGGAGCAAAGGTTGCAATCCTTCCTCTCTGCTATCACTCACTCTGCCTAATCCAGAGTTCCCCTTGTGTCTGCCCTTTCAATCGCCTTTGCCATACGCCTTATCCTCTCATGAGGTTGCATGTGGCACGATTACCCTCGTGCCGATCAAACCTGACGGCTCTATGGATGGGCGGTTTACCATCCCATCCTTCATCAAGCTATCCACCTACCAGTCTGTGAGGCATTGAATTTCAGGGCCAGCGAGCCGCTTTTGGTTCTCTGGGCCAATGGAGTCCAAATACGATATTTTATTCTTGGTGGAAGTTAACGCCACCTTTTCAGGTGCCTTCCATGGCCATCGTGGTCTCCTTTTCTGCACATCCCCTCATCAGCAGTCCTGCAATAAATTTAGAATGTTATTCACATTCATTGACCTCTTCCTCAAGTTCCATTTACATCACATATTCATATTTATGAGTTTTCCATAGTTCTTGGCCAGTCTTGTTATATTTACAAGTTGGGGGAAACAGGTTGTTACAAGGCCCAAGTAAATAGGGACATTTATCAATTCATGCAAAAATGGACCACATCCAAGCCCAGATTTGTAGCCAAATTGCCAAAGTCCATTCTTCTCTCAACGAATTCATGGAGAAATTCCAAGGTCCTTACTCCTCTGACCCACCTCTATATACTGAAGGTGTTGAATCCAACTATCCTTTACAATCTCATCCCAACTCCCTACCTCGTGACCCCCATCTCCCTAGAGTCGAGGTAAACAAATTTGATGGAAAGGATCCACAATCTTGGGTTACACAGATGGAACACTATTTCTCCATGCATGGTATCACTGATGAGTTAAAAAAGATTCATTATGGAATTCTCTATTTGGATCCAAAAAGATGTCAATGGTTCCAATGGCGTCATAATGCACGTTAAGGGTATGTTTCTTGGTCATAGTTTGTTGCTGAGATGTATGAATTCTTTGACATGAACACCCACCATTTAGGACATATGACCAAGTTGAAATAGTCTAGAACAATGGAATATTTAATTTCTTCATTTGAGTACTTGTCTTTCCAAACGGAGGGTGTTGGGGTTACTATGGGCTGACCCAGGTTCTAACTACAATCTTACCAACAAAACCTTCTACCATTGGCCATTTTGGATACCAGAAGGAAACAAAACGCATAGAGTGCACTGCGCAGTCTCACTCGAGATATATTCTATGGGTGGATGCATGACTCAGATGTATGCAACCCGGTGATGGGATGTGTTTCTCTCAGAGGCATTTATCCTACTCATTGTTAACCTTCAAACCCTCATTAGATCTCACTCCAAACCAATTTCATAACTATTATAATAGAAATTCATTAACCATCATAACCACATGTGTTCAATGGAAAGAATTTATATACTGTAACACAATATTCTGATCTAACCACTAGCTATAACATTCATTTATTTAGTGCTATTCTACAGATTCCATTATCTTATTCTTACTATGAAGTGTTCATTCCTTTATCATATAAAATTTTCATCATACAAATTCATTAAAGAAAATACAATCATAGACACTGCATACAGTCACATAAAACACAGAGATACCATGGTTCACCCCCCCTCGGGATACGTTCATAAAGATTTGTCACTTGAGCTCTTTATCCATATTATTTTCCAATCCAGTTTTGCACACTTTATAATTCTTCCTCCATTATATTCGATCTCCACATATCGCTAAATTATCTTAGCAATATCTTCTACTCAACCCAAAAGGACCTAACACAATATCAACAATACATATCTCTACTCAAAAGGACAACAATTCTCTCATCGTCCTAATACATTCTATTTATACAAAACTGGGACAAAGCCCTTACAAAAACCCTAACCCTAAGTGGATTAGGTTTTTCCACTTTCTCCTTGACTTAATATTGGCTGGTCCTTGATCCACCCATTTCTCAAATTCGACATTTGTCCACTTTCCAACTACTCTACAGTAGTTTTTCCACTTGGTAAATTTTTTTCTCGGTGCTGTTTTTTCCTCTTTTTATGGTGCCACTTTTCCTTTTTTTCAGGCGCACTCCCCTATTTTTCTACACTTCTTTAATTTCTTCAAAAATTCTTTAATTTTTCCCAAAATTGGCTTGCTCCAACAAGCCCCCAACACTGACATCGTGACTCGTTTCGAGTCACTCATGGACTCCAACATCTTTCACTGCCTGTGCCAGTGCTTCGTACATCTTTGCTATCCACTGGCATTGGTCATGTGCTTGGCTTCTCTTCTTTCTCATGGCCTCTACCACCTGCGTGGTGACTGGAGGTATTAATATCTCTCTCCCCTCCAAGTCTATCTTCTCTATGTTCAATTTCACCGTGTCAATCTCCATGACCAGCTACTCCGCCTTCTCCTGCAAGGGCTCCAACTGAGCCTGACTTTCCATCTTCTGTGACTACACCACTTTTTCCTTTTCCTGTAGGATTTTCATCTCTACAACCGTCTTGATATTATCTAGAAGTGAAATTGTCTTATGTCGCTACTTTACATATGCAATTTCTACATGCAATTTGTCTTCCTTCCCTTGCATCTCTTGTAAGATCCCATCCTCTAAGAGTTGTGTCCACAACTGGGCTCTCTTTTCCCACAACTCTGTCATTCTATGTATATTCTGTGTGATGTTCTCTATAGATGTTGTTTCTTCCTGATCTCTTTTCTCTTTGAATTCTGAAGGATTAGTAGGTACTACGTGCTCCTCCAACTCCTTGATGTGTTCCTTATATTGCTCCATATCCTGCGCTATTTTGCTTATCTTCTCTTCCAAATATGCTTCCTTTGATTCTGCATTGTCTGAGATGGCTTGAAATACTACATTTATCTATTTCTCCATCTCGTCCAATTTTTTCTACACTATCTTCCTCGCTTTCCCTTCTTCAATAACTTCCTCCTTCAGTGAAGTTTTTTCTTCCTATACCAACTGTAAGTTCGTCTCATCAGACCTTGCCTTGGACTAAATCTCCCACGTGACGCTAACCTGTAATTTATACAACACCTTTGTTGGAATCTTAAGCAAAGCCAAGTCCAATGTATCAATATGTTTTAAGGGATTATGTGTTGTCTCCACATAAAAAATATCATCTAAGGTGTTATGATGAAGTTTACACTCCCTTGCATCGTGATCCGCACTGTCTCTCCAGCATTTGTTCCTTCTCCAGTCGGTGTTGGTTTATCTTTTTGTTACTGCTCTACCCTGATCTTCAACTGCTCCAGTGCAATTTTCACTTCATGTATCTGCTCCATAATCGACCCCCTATGATTCTCAACATTCTCCCATACTTCCGATAATCAATATTTGACTGTGGTGGATAT
Organism: Picea sitchensis; assembly: GCA_010110895.2. Classification (NCBI taxonomy): domain Eukaryota; kingdom Viridiplantae; phylum Streptophyta; class Pinopsida; order Pinales; family Pinaceae; genus Picea; species Picea sitchensis. The sequence continues at coordinate 83,259 of SNQJ01S0015089.1, read as the reverse complement.
CAACTCCACATCGTCTATTGTCAGTGATGTTTCCATTGGTTTTCTATGGGCCTTCGCCTTCTTTCTGGAGCCACTTGATTGCTCCCCTATTCTCTTCTTTTGGGCATCTGATGGCTCATATGGCTTTGGCATCTGTGTATCCATGTATGCATCCTACCCAATTTGTTCCTCCATAGTTTTCTCCTATGTCTCTGTTCCTATTTCTTATGTGTGCACCTGCTCTATTGTTTCCCTTAGTTCCTGCACTGTGCGCGGTGGGTTCCTTGTAGAACCATGCTTTGATTTATTTTTTGTCCTACTTTTCTTTTGAATGGGGCTTATTATCCCCACCAAACCTTTTGTTGTCTTCTTCTTCTTACTAGCACCATTCATGTATGTCTGTTGCGCGGGGATTGTTCTACCCTATGTCCGAGTTTGTACTGCTGGCGTTGTTTTTGGGATCATTGGCACTTTCCACTCCTCAGGCCACTCCTTGACCTCCATATGGATGTCTTACATCATCGTGCAGTAACTCAACTATATCCACTTCTTGGATGGATCCCTCTTTTCCTATAGCCACATGCTATGGTGTGATGCTTGGAAATTTCTATCTATCCAAACTCTCGAACAATTTCTATTGAAATTTTCCATGTGTCTTCCAACCTGTTTTGGATCTTCGTTAAGTATAGAGAAAATGCATCGTTGTTTATCTTCTTTTCCTTTGGGTATGTTGTTCTTCGAAGCAACATGTAGAGGGACACAACACACTTTCATGTCCTCCGCAGGAACATACTGTATGTTGGTTCTTTCCATCCTTCCAATGCAAAGAGGATGAGTAACAATGAGTAATGGAACTCAGAGCCCCAATCTTGCATGTCCTAGCAATCCTCCAAGAATGATTTGTAGATAAGGGGTCCAAATCATCAAGCTCCCCTTCGTGCACTGTGCTGCAGCGGATACCACTCATGTCGATACTTCTTCCTTTCTACACTTGCGCATTATTTTGAAACCTAACTTCCTTGTCACAAATCTCGTTGCAAGATCATTGATGTCACTAACATTTATTCCCCTATTACCTTTCCTATGCCACTCTTTGACTTGATTTTGTCGGAGATGGATTTTTTTTTCCTTTTTTCCTCTAAGTACTACTCTAGCTTCTCCCCATCCGTGGGTAGCCCCATGATTGCTATGATCAAATCAACATTGATAGGCATTGGCCTATCCATCCATATAATTCCTCCATGCACTCTTGGTAGGAGTTGCTTCACACATCCATTGATGTGTTTACCATGCCCGAAGTGAAGTATATCTATTAAGTTCATTATTCCCATGTTGTATATTTCCTAGGATCCACCGCACATGCTCCAATAGTGGCATGCCTGATGGGCCCTCTCCCATGTTCTCCAAGTAGTTTTGTGGGGCCAAATATGGGAATTTGACTGCATCTGCTACGTCATGCTCAGAGTATTTGATGGTATCTACTCCTCCCACCATATCATCATTGAAATTCACTCCCTCGACGATATTTGGCATCGTGATTATCAATTCCTCCTATGTGCACGATATTCCTTGCGCACTGTTCTCATATCACACCATCTTCTTCCCTTGCGGGGATGAAACCCCGACATATGGTATGCCCTGGCGCTCTGTTTCATGCTCTATTTCTGTCTCTAGGCCCTGTTGCATTGAATCTGTGGCCTGTTCATCTTGTTGCAACACTTTTCCCCTGGATGTGTTGGATTTTGTTATCTCTGGGTCCTCCTCCGGCTACCTGGCCTCTTGTTCTCGGTTTTTTTCCTCCTCCGCATGCGCGGTAGTAGGCTCATGCTTGAGTGTGTGAATCTCATCCAAAACCATGACTGTGGACATCTCTTGCGTCTCTGTTTCTATCACCCGAGCACTACTTATCGTGTTTCACCCAACCCTGCTCGACGCTCTGACTCTCGTTGGAGACATCATGCGGAAATTCAAAATCCTAACCACAAATATCCACTTGTTGTTATCACTTCACACTCTCTTATTCTCAACTCTCTCTCTTCATTCTTCTCCTTAGTGAAAAAACGTAAATGACCACATTTCCCCCCTTTTTCGACTTTATAATGGGACGATGAAATGACAATTGTTTCGTACTGATAGTTTTCACTTTTTCATTTTTTCCTGCGTGCTCCACTTTTATACCCATTGTTGACGCTTAATATCACAACGATGAATACTTATCGCAAATGATTTCTAAGATATGTTATTATTTTATAATGATAATAATAATTAACTAGTAGGTGGGACCCCCTTGTAGACTAGTGGCACTATGATGGATGTGTTGCACTCGTAATTTGGTTTGTTATTATAATGATGCGTACACATTATTCTACAATTGATGATGCAAGCCATGGTTTTATTCTTCGTGGAAACATAGGATTGTTGGTTGAATGTGTCAATGCTAAATGGTTTTGATGGTCACTTGCAACTTATCATAACGCTATGAATAAAAGGGTTATTTTTATAGGTGTTATGTTTATGCATTAAACATTGATTGATTATGATCTTATACATGATTTTATGTGCTTTGGTTAAAGGATGATATGGGAGCTTAAAACAAAAAGAAGAAAAACTCTGGACAAGTCCTAAGGTTATATGCGATTAAACAAAGGAAGGTGATGAACCTAGCTTCTAGACTATGCATTTTGGGTAAAGGATTATATGTGAAACATATATGATAATGTTTAACATATGGTTATTGTTAAAGTGTCGATATGATTCAGGTGGCGCACTATGAAATGGATATAGCATTGAATATAGAAATGGATATGTGCTTCAATTGATGGTTGATGTTATGGTATGGTATGGCTCATGCAATGAATTGAATAGAGTTGGGGGAGGAAGTGACGTTCATTCAATGCACAACAGTCAAACAAACCTCAACCCCGTCACCCTAGCCATAGTTTCATTTGGTTTTTTCGGCTCTGGTGGTTGTGGAAGCTACGCGATTTCAGGTTTTGAAAGGAAAAACACAGTCCAAATCTTCCCTCAAATCAATTTTCCAGGTATGGATCCTTTACTTTCCATCCATGATGGTCCCTCTATATTATGAATCAATTTGTTGGCTCAAGATTGCATGAGGTCTGTGTTTTTCTTGAGTTTTGACTGTGTATCAGTGCTATTCTTATGGTTTTCTCTGTCAATATTCTGGAATGTTGTTGTTTTAAAAAAAAGGAATGGATTTTATTTCTTTTTGACGCATGTGCATTGATTATTGGTTTAAAACATGTCAGTCAGCTTGGGGTTTTATTCTGGTTCTCTATGGAAAATTATGACAATGGTGTAACAAGCTCTGATTTTTTATTGCACGGGTTTTTACCACCATTCTGGGTATTAGTTGTTGTCACCCCTTTTCATCTCGTTTGTTGTTATGATTCATTCCTCCCAGTTGAAATGCAACTGTTTACGATTTCACTGTTATTGCTTTCTTTGGCCGAGCCCCGAGCTATCGTTTGTTATGGAATTTACTTCACTGCCAAAAATGTTGCACAATCAAATCTTTCTATCACCCAGAATGTTGAATGGAAGCCTGTGTATGTGTTGGGTGGCCACAGGTTGTGCTCAAGCATTCTTTCCACGATGTTTTTAATAATTCAACCCTCTCGCTATCCATTGGAGGTGTCTAACTGTTATTTTTTATTTCCCTCAATGTCAAGTTTTTTGGGTTATAAGTTAAACAAATGTGGTGATTTTAAAAGAGCACATGCTCTCTGTTCTTCCAATACTATTATTGATTAACCGTGGTTGCTTCTCTGTGATCACTTCTTTTAAGAGAGAAAAAAAGGGAACAAGATATCTTTTCTACAAAAGAATACTCCTTGATTACTTCCATGTGACAACTTGTTCTAAAAAAAATGGAACATGTCCTGTGTGTTTCGAAGAATCTCGCTTGAATGAGCCATCTCTCGTTACCTCTCTGCAATAAAATTTTAAAATAAGAACGAGATATCTCTGGCTTCGAAGATCATCTCTTGATCGAGCCTCTGTTATTACCTCTTTGTGATAATTTTGTTTTAAAAATAAAGGGGCCATGGGTATCTGCATCCCCTAGGACTTTCCATTTGGTTGATTTATTATTATTCCCTCCATTATTGTGTTAGACCCTAGCAGGCTAGCACGATCATGATCCCATCAAAATTTAAAAGACACATGAGTGTTGTTGGCCCTTGACCAAGTTTTGAGGAACACTTGGTCATATTTGACCATTTTTTGACATTGACACCTTGTCAAAGATGGAGTGCCGGGCGAAGTAGAGATCACAGGACCTCGGCCCACTTTTGGGGCCCTTTTAGGGTTTTGGGTTAATGTAATGGGAAAGGGATGTCGGCCCATGGGTTTACCCATGTTTTAGGCCTATGATGTAAAGCATAAATAAGTAGCTAGGCAATGTAAGAAGTGTCGATGGCTTAGTGCTAGTAATTAGATTTGTGTGATCGAATGTAAATGCTCTGTGCATGATTGTAAGAGGCTTGCAGAGCTGAGTGCAAGTGTTGTAGTGCTGATTGCATGGATTGTAAGAAGGCTCTATGCTAGATATACTCGAGGAAGGAGGATCCGGTGAGGTGCACATAGATCTCTTGTCCTATATGGAGTACAAGTTGAGCTCTGTGTTGTAATCAAATTGACCGAAGCTAATAAAGAAGAATAAGACTTTGTGGACGTAGCCCCAAGGTGGGGGTGAACCACGTAAACCTGTGTGTCATGCTTTTTGCTGTTGCTTCCTTGTGTTTTCATTATCTTGCTAAGTGCTATGCCATGATTAGATAGATTTGCTTATGGTTTGTGATTTACTAGATGTTAATGAATAGTATATCTGATGTGTATGAGGATGCTTAGTGCTGATCTACAGGATCTAATATGTTTTGTTGTTGCTAATCACTAAAATATCTTATATATGAGCAAGTCCTGCGATATTCTATCTTATCTGCGAAGTACAATAAGGGTGAATAAGTGATGAATGAATGGTGCTAAGTGCTCTGTAAAGGATATAATCACAGATCTGTGTCCCAGCTAAGGCTGCAAACACCTGAGTCTTGCAGCCACCCCTGCCTCTACCTCGAGTGAGACTTCATCTTCTTCCTAGGTGTTTCCGAAAGGGCCAGTAGTTAGGGCTTTGTTGGTGCGCTCTTGAGCATTGAACCCTGGGTCTGCCCTTGTGCCAACAAATAGTTCTCTTGCCGGGACCTGAAATTGTGATTGTTGGGAACTGAGGAAGAATTTTTTTTTTGCAAAAGAAAGCTCTGTGTGTAGATCTATTTCCCTAGTGTGAAGATTTTTACTCGACCTGTGAAGCTTTGTGCCAAGAATAAAGTCATATATGGAGAAAGGAAGATCAGATCCGAAGAAAAGAAGTGATATTTGAATGCTTTGTGCTCTAAGAAAAGTGAAAGTGGAAATTTCAGAAAGAAATAAGTCAGATCTGCAGAAAAGAGGTAAGATCTGTAAGCTCTGTGCTCTAATAAAGGAAAGAATAGTCAAAAGTTTGTAGATCTGAAAGATTTGTGCTCTGTAGAAGTAATATAAATGAAATTTTTTGTTTCTAAAGCATGGATCTAGGTATGCTTGATAGATTCTATCCTAGCTTCGAAACTAGGGAATTAATAGATGAAAGAAAGTTTGATATGAATAGATTTGATAAGTATAATGATAGATATGTTATACCTATGCATAGAAAGAACATCTAGACTAACAAGTGGATGTAGGATCCTAGAAATATTTTTGTGTAGGTTAGATACCATGATCTAGGTGCGTAGTAAAGAAGAAGTTGGGAAACATTTAAACGAAAGAGAGGGTTAACCCTTTGTTACAGTTGTAGAAGACCCTGACATCTTGCTAAGGAATGCCCTGGTGGAAGACCTAGTTGTCTCTATTGCAAAGCTTTGGACCATGAAGTGTTGGATTGCCCTAGAATGATTGCTAATCTTGAAAGAATGAATCTGAATGAAGAAAACCCTAAGGCAAATCCATAAATAGTAGAAACTCAGAAGGAATCAAAACAAATATTGCTATAGATGAAAGACACCTTGAATGATCACCGACATGTTAGGCTATCAGAGATATTCAAAGAAAAGGAGCAAGTCGAAGCAAGAATAGGGGACTTCGACATTGACTGTATTCTTGATGAAGAAACACAAGTGAACATTATGCTAGAAAGAACTTGTGAAGCTATAGGAAAGCTTGACATGATCCCTTCCCTAGGAGGAACAAGTTTATTTAGAGGAAAGCTAGTAAACCTATGTGGAAGGCTCGCTCGGATACCTATGACTGTCAATGTAACTTTGACAGAGGACAACTTTGAGATTATTAAATTTGTTGAAGACAACGCCCCATTTACGATGCTCATAGGAAAACCTTGGATTGATAGAGAACAAACCAGACGAAAAGAGGAAGAAGCAGTTTTGGAACAAAAGAAGCAAGAGTTAAAATACTTTATGACTAGAAGGATCATGCACTTGATTGAATAACAGAAGATCATATCGCAGATATTTAATACTAGCAACTCCGATATCGAGGCTAAGAGAACACTAGAGGATCCGCAGAAGATTGAGTTACCTATTTTTGATACAGAAGAAGTATTATCCAGGAACCCTAGGAAAGACTTTCAACGGTGTGAAGTAACTAAGACCATAGAAGATAAGCATCAGAATGGTAAAAGCATTACTAAGACGAAGCTCAATAGGAAGAAGGATAGAAGGTTAAGAAAGAAAAGGGATAATACTGTAAGGTTACGAGAGGTTCTAGGGGATACTTTACAGATAGAAAAATTGTAGAATTGGAACTTCGTCTAGATATTAGAACAATGACATAGAGTACCTTTCCATGACGAAGCAATATAGCCATTAGGGCTGATATATCTGTTCAACTTCCACTCCGAATGGGAAGAAAAGAAATAAAGGTTCATCATCCAACCATTGAAACATGCCATAATGGGTTGAACAGGAGTTAATGAAGGATCATAACCGTTGCCAACAAACCGTTACTAAGTTTTCCTACTTAGTCCATCGCGCCACGCACCGAGAATACTTTTTTCTGAGTGAGAATTCGAGCACGAAACCTAATATTAACCCACCTTGAGATCATTACCTTGTTCCCATACTATTCAATGTAGTCTCTGAATTCCTTTCGCACCCGAGCTAGCTGACCCAAGCTTGTATGTCGGACGAGCTCAGTGCTACTGAGAAAATCATTGAAGAAGTTTTAATTGACTTAATGACTAAGAGAGTCATGTCAGAGGGAGGAATGTCTACAGGTGTACAAGCATCGTCCTCGAGAGAATTTCCATCTTCCCCCTCCGCTGCTCGAGCAGGACCATCTCAACTACCTTTGAAAAGACAATCTAAGCTCGGAAATGACTTCACCACTGTGAAGATGATCCCAAGTATCTTGCCTAAGTATATCCCGCCACTAAGCATCATAGTGAATCAAGACACTGTACCTAGAGACTTTGACTATGATTTGGTCACTGCGTACCTCTCGAAAGGGGTGTGTGCAGTTCATGCTGACTAGGATAAGCTCACAGCGCTGAAATTTAGTGATTTTAACCTTGGCGATCGCAAGGTTTATAGTATGCTAGCCCCTCACAATTACTTAACTATCACAAAAGGAAGGAACCCAAAGATTGTCCCTCAGCAATGGACCCATAACCTCGCGTAGTCAACCCTCCTCAATGTAATGAAGATTCCACATTTCGGGAGGCATCGGGAAGTGAATGCATGCGTCAGATTGTTGCTTTCCTACTACCATAGAGGATACTTATGGTTGGATCTCCACATCACGGTGGATCCAATTTTGATCAATCAAATCATAGGGCTAAGCATGAAGGGCCCTGACCCGTAGGATTTTTACCCTGGAAAGACCGCAAATCGTTCTCTCGCCCAATGAATAAAAGACACATATGGCGATGTAGAGAAGGGTATGTGAGGTTACAAGGTAGCCTCCATCGAGAATGAAACAGTGCGCCTCAGTTTCCAAATGATCGCAGAGAAGTTAGTCCACAAAAGGAGACCCACACAGGTGACTGGATTTGTAGTTGACCTCGTAGGGAAGTGCGCGGAGTGATGGCATCCTCCCAGGCACCTACCTCAGCAGGTCCTGCGCCTGATCTCCCGGTCTTAAGGATCGTTCGATTTCCTCCCTCGAGCCGAAATGGCTCTTTTGATTCCCACTAGAATCTCTATTAGAATCGACCCATAGGGATTTTCTCGGCACCTTACAACCTTTAGGCCCGATCACTTCTCCGTTCACTACAGAAAGTTACAATCGGGTTTCAGGGTTTTCCAATCCCCGATGCCACAAACCTCTGCTTCCTTGAATTCCCGATCTCTGATATCCCAATGTGCTCCACTCTAGTTAGCCCTCGGGGCTAGACCCGTCATCCACGCGACCCTTCCTTATATGACCACAATCCTAACTCTTATCGAGATTCGGAGTTTCAAGTGTCGAAATGTACTAAACCTCATGTCCATGGAATCCCTGATTTCCCGATTCTCGATATGACTTCCCTTTCGGGACTTTTTTCGAAAGCTGATATTGTTGCCACGCATCCTCAAAGATGGACGGTCCTCGCTACTTCACAATTACAGGAAAACACACGCCTTGGGTTCTTTCCCACAGGACTCCCAAAACTCTGATTCCCGACCTTCCGTTATGACGTGATGACGTCAACTGGATCCCACAATAGGCTCTCCTCCTTTCGAAATTTCAGACTTCGCGATTCTGAAGTGCAAGTCCTCCTTGTCTCCAGGACTCACGAACTGTTGAACCCCAACTTTCTTCGGATTCCTGACACGCGTCTCGAATGGATGGATGGTTCATATCAACCCTCGAGTTTCGCCAAACACCAAACCAAAAACACTTACCTACGTAAACCCCGGTGTCCGGATCTCCAATTTTGGATGATCATGCGACACGTGTCCTTCCCGAGATCCATGGTTGTGGTTCTCTCGTGGTTTTGGGGTTCAACAGGTCTCAGACCCTTGGTCTCGAGACTCCCGATATGCCGATGGTTCTCGATTTTTGCCACCTGTCCCGACAGATGGACGGTTCTGATTGTATCGAGGTTTTTACTATGGATTTCCCTGACCTCTTGTCCACTAGATTTCCGATATCCCAAACTCCAATGCCTCGATATCGCGATGCCCTTCGGGACCTTCAATCACTTGACAAGGTTAAACCCTGTGCAAATCCTGTCCGATCAGACGGTTGACAGATGACTGGGCAAGGATCCAACATCCCACGATCTCCTGAGCTTGAACTTCAGATGCTACCATAACCTCCTCATTTTTTTTGATAGATCTGACGGCTGACGGGATTTTTCCAATCCTCTCCACAGATTTATGACCGTCGGTTTATTCCCTTTGATGATTTCTATGAAGGGAACCAAGGACTCTTCCCCGGATTTATCCGCTTGCACTACAAACTCCCGACACCTTCTAATTACTCAAACGCACCCATTTCTTGTACTTCCCTCAAGGTTTCAAAGGATTTATCCTTCCTGAGCTTTCTCACAATTTCAAGTCTTAAATAAGACCCTTGTATGCACTCCTTGTGGAAAATCTTCAACCACTTTCAAATGTTGAATATATCGACTCTGCACACACCTGCAACAGTAGTCATTCGATACTTGGCTCAGGTTTGCAACCCTGAGACTCTCCTTGGCCTGCGCACTCCTTGCACGACACTTGTGCCTAACTGCACTCTGAGGGAATGAGAACAAAGATAAACTATCTGAGCCCTTTGTCAACGCACTCCTTGCAGACACTTCAACTGTACTCCTTGCAGGAATCTTACTCAAACAGAGAAACAATTGAAACTCATTCTCCTTACTCTTCCTCTCTCAGATTCCAAATATTCAACAGGAAATCATTTATACATAGCATAAAAGCAACTGCATGACAGAAAGAGTAAAACATTCATGATCATAACATTCAAAGATGCATACACAGAGAATATATGGACCCCATGAGTCTGAATCACAACTTCTTGTATTAATTCAGAACTTATGTACATGGAGTCTGCTACACAACTCTCTGCTTCTCTTCTATGCTCATAATCATGCTAATGTTACAATACACAATGAGGGTGTCTATATTCCATTTCCCTCTCTCATTCTAAACTATCTAATCTAATATTTAATTCTACCTACTTACATAAATGCCTTCTACCTACTATGGACGAGAGCGGATCACTCAAGGTCCTTTACAATATATAAGTATGCCTATTCTTAATTGTTACATTTAAATTTGGCGCATCCACCCTTCAAAAGTTTTAAATATTTTAACATATGCTCAAAATGTGTGGCGCTTGCCCCCATGCTCGCTTGATGTTGACGATGCTCCTGCATCACGGAGGGACTACAAATGAATTGGGCAAAGTACCTTATAAATCAACTAGAGCTTGACTGCAGACAAGCGTAGGACCAAGGGTATGAGTTCCACTTTAGTTGGTTGCTCATACTCATCGCTTTCATTGCTTGGGAGCTACTACAAGGTGCCACTTTTCCAGAGATCAAACCCTTCGAACCACAGGCTGCGAAGTTCTATATGCTGTGGTACTCTAATGACATGAACAAGTAGTGGCAGTCCAATATCGTCTTCCATGCTTATTACAATCAATTGAAGAATGAAATCCAGTATACACTGCGCATCACACCAAACACACTTCATAGGTTTAGACCTTTGATCAAATTCAACATATACCGCTACTTCACCTATATCACAGCGTGCGCTGATGAGCACAAACAAAAACTCCAGTCGTACTATAAGTTGATAGAAGAAGACTTGGAACAGATTTCCAAGGAATGGTCGACGAACCTCCTTGTTCCAACAAACCCCATAGAGATGTTCGATGTGGATATCCCTGAAGCTATGCCAGATACACCTAGACCTCACAAGACTAAGAAGGACATGGAAGTTCAAGATATCCATAGCACATCCTCAAAGACTACTTCAATATCACCTGCGAAAGGAGGTGATGGTGAAGAACTAGGTGGCATAGAAGTTGAGCAAAACAAAGGTGAGGTTACTCTGCCTAGAGAGGAGGAGGAACCCTCCAAGAAAAGGAAGATTACCCCACCAAATCCCTCATCTCGAAAGAAATATAAGGCCACCCAGACTACATTTAATACCACCCTCACACTTGATGACTTCGACTTCTTGATCACTGCCCTGACTGATGCCTCACTAGAGATCGTAGAAAAGCAAGAAGTGAAGAAGGAGGAGGTATTCAACCGAATCAAGGGTGAACTTCAAGAAGTGTAGCAGGCACTCTAGTCTAGAAGAGAATTTTCTATGATGCCCTTGACAATTGAAACAACAGAAACAACTGATGAGCCCACCCAATTACGCCAGATCGTTGAGAAAGTCAAATCTTTCCTTCGACGTGCTAAAGAAGACACAACGCAAGCTACCCAGGCTTTGGCATAGGTACATAGTGCACTTATAGTACAACAGAGGAAGGCAAAACAGGAGCATATTTCCTTGCAAGCGAAGTGGGAGGAGGAAAAAGCACAATTACAGCAGAGCAAGGACCAGTTGCTAGCAGAGAAACTTGAAGTACAACAAAGAGTTCACAGAGAACTTCGCTCTGTGACGATCATTGAAGTGAAAATTGAAAAATGTGTCCCACAATAGGTGGCACAAATTGAAGAAGTAATCCAACAACTTCAGCAATGCATCGCATATCTAGAACTTGGTACCGTGCCTGAGACTCCACAAGAAGTAAGAGACCTAAGGGAGGCAACCGCCCTCAACGCAGTTGACAGATTAAAAACATTGGCTTTGGAATGTAAGAAGTTGAGTGCTAGAAGCACCCAGACTTATGAGAACCTCATAGAAAACCTAGAATTGCAGACATTAGAAGCACATCTCCAAGAAGAAAAGAAACATGAATATACGCTGCAGGCACAGCTAAAGGCCTTGACCCCAGTCGAGAGAATGAAGCGATTTCTAGAACAACGCACCGCTCAACAACAGGCACACATGCTACAAAGTAAAGTGATGGAAATCTCTCAACGAACTCAACCCATCCAAGAGAAATCATGCCACATGTTCACTGAAGTTGAGATCCAAGCAACTGATCTTGAACAAGTCGTCATCACTGCAGAACAATGCATGGAAGGACTAGTAAACGACACAGTAATCCAGGAGTTCACTGAGCAAGAGGTTGTCACACTACAGCAGGTTGAAGTACCTCAGGCCAATCTCGAGACATTCGAAGAGGAGCTGATCAGAACAGAGTGAATCAGGATGAGTCACAGGTGAGTGTTGGGGGCCTGTTGGCCCTTGACCAAGTTTTGAGGAACACTTGGTCATATTTGACCATTTTTGGACATCGACACCCTGTCAAAGATGGAGCGCCAGGCGAAGTAGAGATCACAGGATATCGGCCCACTTTTGGGGCCCTTTTAGGGTTTTGGGTTAATGTAATGGGAAAGGGATGTCAGCCCATGGGTTTACCCATTTTTAGGCCTATGATGTAAAGTATAAATAAGTAGCTAGGCAATGTAAGAAGTGTCAATGGCTTAGTGCTAGTAATTAGATCTATGTGATTGAATGCAAATGCTCTGTGCATGATTGTAAGAGGCTTGCAGAGCTGAGTGAAAGTGTTGTAGTGCTAAGTGCATGGACTGTAAGAAGGATCTGTGCTAGATCTACTCAGGGAAGGAGGATCTGGTGAGGTGTGTGCAGATATCCTGTCCTAAGTGGAGTACAAGTTGAGATCCGTGTTGTAATCATATTGACCAAAGCTAATAAAGAAGAAGAAGACTTTGTGGACATAGCCCTAGGGTGGGGGTGAACCACGTAAACCTGTGTGTCATGCTTTGTGTTGTTGCTTCCTTGTGTTTTCATTATCTTGCTAAGTGTTATGCCATGATTAGATATATTTGCTTATGGTTTGTGATTTAATAGATGTATATGAATATTATATCTGATGTGTATGAGGATGCTTAGTGTTGATCTATAGGATCTAGTATGTTTTGCTATTGCTAAGCACTGAAATATCTTATATCTGAGCAAGTCCTGCGATGTTCTGTCTTATCTGCGAAGTACAATAAGGGTGAATAAGTGATGAATGAATGGTGCTAAGTGCTCTGTAAAGGATATAATCACATATCTGTGTCCTAGATAAGGTTGCAGACACCCGAGTCTTGCCACCACCCCTGCCTCTAACTCAGGTGAGACTTCATTTGCTTCGCAGGTGTTGCCGAAATGGTCAGTAGTTAGGGCTTTATTGGTGCGCTCTTAAACGTTGAACCTTGGGTTTGCCCTTGTGCCAACATGTGTGATGTGGTTCTATATATGTGTTGGGTGGCCACGAGTTGTGCTCGACCATTCTTTCCATAGTGTTTTTAATAATTCTTCCCTCTTGTCTAACTGTTATGTTTGATTTACCTCACTGTCAAGTTTTTTGGGTTATAAGTTAAACGACTGCGGTGATTTTAAAAGAGCACAGGCTCTCTGTTCTACCAAGACTATTCTTAATTACCTGTGGTTGTTTCTCTGTGATGACTTATTTTAAGAGAAAAAGAAAGGGAACAGGCTCTCTGTTTTGCAAAATACTAGTCCTTGATTAATTCCATGTGACAAATTGTTCTAAAAAAATGGCACAGGACCTATGTGTTTCGAAGAATATCCCTTGAATGACCCATCTCTCGTTACCTCTCTGCATTAAAATTTTAAAATAAGCACGAGATATCTCTGGCTTTGAAGATCATCTCTTGATTGAGCCTCTGTTATTACCTCTTTGTGATAAGTTTGTTTGGAAAATAAAGGGGCCATGGGTTACCTACATCCCCGAGGACTTTCCATTTGTTTGATTTATTATTATTCCCTCCATTGTTGTGTTAAAACCTGGCATGATCATGGTACCATCAAAATTTAAAATACACTTGTGTGTGATGTGGTTTTGTTCTCCTTGCACACAATGTGGTTATGTTCTCCTCGGGCACTAGTTTGACTCTGTCTCTTGTTGGGAATTTTATTTTGAAGGAAGTATGTACATGTTTAATGTACATGGATCTCAGGCTCAGATTTACATGTTTTTTTTGTTAAATTCTATTTTTGAATCAGGATCGGTGTCGATTATATTGGTGAAGACCTGTGTGTGATTGAATCGGTGCCCGATTATGAGTTTTGATGATAGTGGATTATGTCAAACAGTGATGGAAATTCGATTGTTGGTGGTTAATATTGTGTCTATTATGATTCAATTTTAAGAAATGAATTTGGGATGTGGATGTTTGGAATCACAGTGCATATTATATTTTTTTTTAAAAGGGAAAAAGTTTAGCATTGGAATATTAAGGACTGTGGCTCGAATGGTTATTATGTTATTGTGAAATTGGAAATGATATTAATATATGATGTTGCATAGTTATTTTATAAGATGCAAGGGTTGATATAATTTAAGAATTATGGGCAAATGAATTATTTTTTATTTGAAGTCAATAAGCATTATTTCTGCAATTAAGGGACAGTTAAATGATTTTGGTTTTAAAAGTGGATGCTTATTGGATTGTGATCTGAATAGAGTTATGGTTGTTGTTTTATTTAATTTATTTTTTATGAAAAGTGTCCCTATTATTACCTCTCATACTATCACCTTTTCTCTCATTATAACCCCCTCATGATCCCAATTTCATTTTTACATGTCATGTTCTATAAAATAAATTAAACACTTTGTATGGTAGTGGTAAAGATGTGACACTGAAATAGGTGGCAGTTGATATATTTTGGTATTGATTGCACAGTCAGTTATTTAATGAATTTTTGAGCAGTACTCATGTTCTTACTCCCTGTCATGCTACCACTTTTTCTCTCATTACAATCCCCCCAGATATCCCATGAACCCTATTTCACCCCCTGCTCATTTGGAAATTATTAAATAATTTATTATGGATTGAATTGCATGGGTCTTATGTCAAATTTTGAGCCAAACTTTGTTTTATATAAAGAGAATGTCATGTATGGTATGTTAAGGGATAGTTTCTAATGAATTTCTCCATACAGGATGAGTTTCTTCAGCAGAGTTAGTCACAGAAGAAACAATAGGGGAAGAGGTAAATGGAACAAAGGGCCTAGAAGGCCCAGGTTCTCAATTCATTTTGATGTCGATCCTCAAGAGTTGAAACAGGTTTTTCAAGTTGGGTTATTCAATTAGATTGGGCAAGGGATAGTTCATCCTAGACCAGAGAGGCCTCCCTTCCATCCTGAAAATATCCCCAATATTCATGCGCCTCCCCATGTATCTATGCAACTAGAAGTTCCCAAAAATGACAGATGGCAGGATATTGTTCATCTGAAAGTCTCCCACCATCGTGGCTAGCCCAAATTTCCCCTGTACAATCACATGCTCAGTCCTCTC
>SNQJ01S0015089.1:40459-67802 GCA_010110895.2 Picea sitchensis | reverse complement strand
ATGTAAGACAAAGGTAAAGATGTCGCTTCCCCCTAGTCTCCTTCAAATGACTCATGAAAATCATTGTCCTCCCGTATGCACTTGAAGGACGATTGATCCCATGTTATTAGTGATATTCAACCTCAAGGTTTGAATCAACCTAAGCCTAATTCTGGGAAGTCCAATGGGGACAATAGTGACGGAAGAAGAATTTCCTCTCAAAGTGGAAAATGTGGATTTTAATTTATGTGTTTATGGTTGATTTGTTGAAGACAATGAACTGCAGAAAGTTTTGGACAACAAGCTATTTTTCTGGGATAATGTGATTATTACATGTTTTGAATATGATTTGAATTATTAATGATATTTAATATTCAAATTTTGGAAATAATTATGGGAGCTACAAGGATGCATGTGCTTAAATGGTTATTTAATTGTGTTTACTTTGTAAAGAAATAAAAGGGAGTCACAAGGGGTCCCGCCTACTTAGTTATTATTTAATAAAGACCCTTAATTATTATTATTATTATTTATACTTTCCCTAAACTAAAATTAGTTAAGTTTAATTAACGTAACTAAATGAGGTTGTTGAACCACTTCAACTGATTTGGAATGCGTAAAATCCAAATGAGAGGGAAGAACAAGGAGGAGTATAGAAGGAGAAAGCAAGACTAAGGTTTTCTATTGTGTTTTCATGAGATACTTTATTTTTCATTCATTCTTCAGTTCATTAAAGGCCTAATTCTCTTTTTGACAGCAGGGTCCTATTGTAGACAACAAGGTTCAAAGATGAACCATATCATTTAGATGCTTGTTTCATAGGTGTTGATCTATCTTTGATAGTCTGTGTATACTTGTATGTTTATGGTTTGAGTTTCATAATTGATAAAGGATATTATGTAGATTCAAGTTGGCAACAGTATATGGAAAGATGATACAGATTTTAAAGTTTAGATTTTACTTCTTTTCAAAGTCCTTCTGTATGGTTTTCATCGAGGATATCTAAATTTGACTTTGGTCCATGCCCTCACAGGGATTTTTTAAAGAGAAGGATACTTTGATGTCTTGGAATGAAATAAATCCATTTTTATTCTGTCTCATTTGTGTTAATCTATGACTTGGTTACTTTTGCTTTTGATCTTCACATTTACTTTCTGTAATCTATGTATTTTCAAAAAATTGAATAAAAATCTCTTATTTTGCAGGAATCATTTCATTTAAAAAATCATCCTAAGCCGTTGTAATTGATACTTGTGTATTGGGAAATATCGTTTTGAGGCTATAAAACATAGGGTGATATTCCCAACTATCTTGTCTTAGCTAGGAAGGATTTGAAAATGCTTGAGTAAGATAATTCATATCTTTTCCTCAACATTTATTTGGCAACCATACTAGGGAGATTTTCCATATCTTTCTGGTTAATTGTATGCTTGATTATCATTTAATATATTTATATTTCTTCTTTTGATTCTTTGACTATTTTATTTTCTTCATGACTGTACCTGTTACAAGGCATCCCAATATTGAGCCCGGTCTTAAAGATCAAACCAACATTGATTTAACCATATTCGATACAATCTTAGAAACGTCTAATACCCGGGTTGAGATTGAACGCTTGTGGGAAGTGATTGAGAAAGACATAAGTTTCTGACAACATTGGGAAGACAAAAAAATACAACCTAAGAATCATCCATAGCTTTCTTTTTACTAAAGTTTTGATCGTATTTTCATGTCCTTAAACACTCGCATCTCTAGGAGAAGAAGAGGTTTATCACCTAAGATCAACCCTATTGCTGAAATAGGAAGAAGAAACGTTGTTTTATCAACCCAAAAAGGTTCTCTAAGGAGAAATTTGTCTGATTCATCTAGTTCGTCTTTCTCTCCCTTACCTATTGTTCACAAGATGGCATCTAGTGGTGGCTTTGGTGGCACTAGAGGTGCTTCTTCATCTCAACCTTCAGCCTCATCAGTGATTGGTAGCTTATATAGCCATCAAATCCCTATCCAATATACCACCAATCCTACGAAGGTGATAAAGAAGTATGGTCTCTTTTAGTTTTAATAAGATTCTACTACTACTCCATGGCATGTTTCCTCTGCTCTTGATCTAGGCATATATTGGTGGCCAGCCACAAATTCCAACTGGCTCCTCATGTCCATTTTTTTCAACACATTCTTCTGTACTAATTTGTAATTGTGGGTTATACACTTTTGGGGTTGTATTAATCCCCACACATCCTCTAGGTGGATACAGGTGGCCTCTCTCCTAATCCAACTGGATTATTTTGTATTTTTTCATGTCATCACATCTTGTTGTACTTCGGGGGCCATTTTGGGGCCCTAAAAGTTGTTTTTTTGTCTTGCCACAATCAAACTGTAGACATAGTCAAATTTTGAGTGTGGAATGTGTATTTCTCTTAAATACCTTTCCAACAGGCTATCACGTGCCTAAAATAGAGGTCGTATGCAAAAGCAACGACCCTAGGAAGTTGAGGTACCAAATTACACCAACTTACCCATAGGGCCCACATGACTTTTGGTGTTTCACCTTATAGGGTTAGGTTTTTGGATGTCTAGGGTTTTGGAATTCATGATTAATATCAAAAAGGCCTATGGAGCCTCATTTTAATCCATTCTTCTCAGACGGATGCACGTAGAAGCCACATTTCTTCACAGAGATAGCTACCACCATTCAAGCAAGTTTTCAGTTCTGTAGTTTTACAGTTTCATCCTATTTCATTATTTAATAGAAGATATTGTTCACTGGATATCTGTGTTATTCTCCATATCTATGTGTTTACTGTATTCAGTTTGTTAATCAGTTTGTTCCACTCCTAAATCTGGATCAGTGGTATCAGAGCGATCTACTCTTCATTTATTTTTCTTCGTGCATTTCCCCAACAAGATCTGGGTACAAGAAGTTGGGACTCGAACCAATCGAGCCATTACTAGATCGGTCACGTTGAGCCTGAAAAAAACCTATGGGGGACAAAAATAAATATGATGGAGGATGAGATCCTATTAAAAATTTTCTCGAGGAATCCCTCATGCCACAAAGGAATGGAATTATGGACAACTTCATGCAGATCCTTCGACGACTGCCCACAAGAGAAGCATCTTCATCAAGAGGCCATGCAACCCCCTTCAAGG
This sequence comes from Picea sitchensis, assembly GCA_010110895.2. Classification (NCBI taxonomy): domain Eukaryota; kingdom Viridiplantae; phylum Streptophyta; class Pinopsida; order Pinales; family Pinaceae; genus Picea; species Picea sitchensis. Next base: position 64,673 of record SNQJ01S0015089.1, on the reverse strand, counting down.
TACATGTAAATTTTGACATTCCTTTATTTGAAGGATTGATATATGTGGATGTTGTAGATATATGGTTGAATCTTCTTGAAGGATATTTTTCGGCCCACAATTTTTACGATAGGGAAAATATTACTTTTTCACTCCTCAAGGTCGTTCCCCATGTTAAATATTGGTGGGAATCTTCTTGAAGGATATTTTTCGGCCCACAATTTTTACGATAGGGAAAATATTACTTTTTCACTCCTCAAGGTCGTTCCCCATGTTAAATATTGGTGGGATACTTACTCTGAGCAAATGGCCATGGAGGAATATACAATTTTGTGGTGGCCCCTACATGGGATTCCTTCTGCGATGCCATTAAATAACAATACTACCCTATTGGAAGGTATGAGGAACAATACACCAGATGGACTACCCTACGTCAAGAAAGTGACCAGACAATACCAGATTTCACCAATATTTTCCATACCCTACACACCAAATTGGGTATCAAAGACTTTGAGCATCATCTGGTGCTCAAATACCATGTTTGTTTGCATAGATACATTCAAACAAAAATTGAGTTCCTGGACATCACCTCTTTGGGCACGACTTATAGATACACTGTCAAGATCGAGAAGAAATTTAAGAAGAAATGACAAGAGTTTGAATCTAAAAACCCATCAAAACCGAAGCAGGGTAAAGGTAGCCCCAACCTACACAACAAGGAACCAAGTCGAGATGGCCTCCCTCAGGACAATCAGTCCAAGCCGCAACATAAGAAGGGAAATGAGAAGACGAAGAAGGACACATGAAAATGGTGTGAGTACCATAAAAGTCCTTGGAAAAACACCGAAGAATGATGCTCCAAGGCTTTCGAGTTAGAGGCCGATTTTGATTCCAAGTCAAATCCTGAAGGAGGGAAGTAGATTATTAATGCTAAACCCAGTGCCATTGTTGCTACCACCAAAGTCTAGCTGAGCGAAATAGAAGAACCAGAGGAAGGGGAACGCCTCTTTCACTCGAAGATGTGGGTCAAGGGGGCTCCAATTCATTTCATTGTCGACATCGGTAGTGAGAAGAACCTGATTTCAGTAGAGGTCATCAAGTGGTTGGACCTGCCAATGACACCGCACCCTCAACCCTACACCATCGGCTGGCTTCACTAAGGAATATATCTTTGTTTCAGCCAACAATTCCATATTCCCTACAAAATCAAGCCTTTCAAAGATGAGGTACTGTGTGATATTTCTCCCCTTGAAGTTTGTGATGTTAGTTTAGGACAACCATATTTGTGGAAGCATCATGCTATGTATGATTCTAGACCCCGTAGTGTTATCATTACTTTGGGTAGACAATTGTACATGATCCTAGAGGTAGTGTCCCCTATTGCTATTTCTTTAATCTCTGCTAAGAAATGAAGTAAGGTCATTTCAAAGACCGGGAAGTTCATCTTCTTTGTGATCTGTGCTCACAGTAAGTAGAAGGTCACCTCCACATCCATGGCCTCTACACAACGCCTCTCTTTGAAACAAAATCAAGTGGATGGGATTGTGGAAGAATACAGAGACATCTTCTCCTCACCTACAGGGGTATCGACACACTGCCAAGTCAAGCATCCAATTGATCTAACCCCCGATGCACCTCTACCTAATGGACCAATCTATCAACGCTCGCTAATGGAGAAATATGAAATCAGGAATCAGATCCGAGAGCTTCTTCAAAAGGGGCACATCAGACCGAGCTCCTCCCCTTGCAGAAGCCCAATTGTACTGGTGCAGAAGAAGGATGGGACTTGGCGAATCTGCATTGATTACAGAGCCTTTAAAAAAATCTCAGTTAGGAACTGCTACCCCATTCCCAAGATTGATGACCTTCTTGACCAACTCAAGGGGGGAAATTTCTTCAGCAATATTGACCTAAAGTCTATCTGCCATCAGGTTCCCATCGAACCAACTGATGTATGGAAGATAGCCTTCAAGTCTAAAGAGTGTCTCTACGAATGGCTAGTCATGCCCTTTGGCTTACCAAATGTACAAACCACTTTCATGAGGTTGATGGATGATGTATTGAGACCCTTCACCAACTCCTTTGTGGTGGTATATTTGGATGACATCCTCATCTTCAAAAAAACGTGGGAAGAGAACATGTGACATATTCAACAGGTTTTGAGCACTTTGTGGCAACACAAGTTGTATGCCAACTTGGAAAAATGCTCTTTTAGCATGAACATGGTCCAATACTTGGGCTCCATTGTTGATGAGCATGGGGTACATGTTGATCCAGCTAAGATCCAATTCATCCGTGAATGGCTAGCCCCGACCACACTGACCGAGATTCAGAGCTTTCTGGGGATAACTAACTTCTACCAACGGTTCATGTTGGGATTCTCCCATATTGCATGGGCCCTTATCCAGGTGACCAAGGGAAGTGGTAGGGAAAATTTCATGTGGGGGAAGGAGAAACAATGAGCATTCAATGATCTGAAGCATCTCTTGTTCTCAGCTCCAGTACTCTCCTTACCCGATATGAAACAACCATTCGAGATTGAGACTGATGCATCTGACTATGCTGTGGGTGCAGTTCTCACTCAACACATGCATTCAGTGGCATACCATAGTGAGACACTCTCTGATACTATCTAGAAATACCCCACCTATGACAAGGATATGTATTCCATGGTACAAACCTTTTTTCAATGGAAAAATTACATTATGGGGAAAGAGACGATCATACACACTTATAACAATCTTCTGCAGTTCATACAGACACATGGGAAATTGCAGAACGACTGCCATCAGAAGTGGTCCACCTACCTGCAACAGTTTCATCTCAACATCAAATATAAGACAAGTATCTCCAATCGTGTTGCTAACTGCCTCAGTTGGCCCCCTATGGCTGCACTCACCACTGTGCTCCATTCTTGTGGACATGAAGCCTCTGAGTGCCCTCAACTTTATTAGCAAGATCCGAACTTCACCACCACATATCAGCTCTTGGGTACAGGCACAACTGTCACTGATTCAAACATTCAAGACAAACTCTTATTCCACATGGGCCATCTCTTTGTTCCTACAAGCGAGTGTGAAAAGATGATTTGGGAAGCCCAATACAGTCAGGTGGCAGGACATTTTGGCATAGAGAAAAATGTGGTCGTTCTTTAGAAACATTTTTATTGGCCAAAACTTCGACACGATGTCAACAAGTATATCAGATCTTGCATCGCCTGTGCCATTTTCTGAGCTTTTACACTTCACTGAGTGTAGGCGCACTCATTTCACTCGCTCTGAGAGTGTTCAGTAACTCTAATGTGCTCTCCTTTGAAAAATATAACCTTTTGAGTTTAAGATCTATTATGGTGTGCCCACCTAGCACTCCTTGCACGAGCCTTAAAATCCCAAAACACTTAGAAACTCACACTCAGATAGGGGATTCTATCAATTCCTGCAAAGGAAACATAATACACCCATGGAATTCATAAACACATAGTGAATATTCAAATACATTCAGAAAACATTCATCACACAGATAGACACACACACACACAGATTCATATGCATGAAAATTTTCTTTTGTATTAATATTGAATGGTTTTTACACTTTGTACAAGGCTGGAATGCAACAAAGTCTCATCTCTTTCTCTCCTCTCCTCTCTTCTCTATCTCTTCAATTGCCAACAAAATTTTCTTGGCATATATTACATACATTTATACATGAGGGGCTTCTCAAGCTTTCGCTCCATATTATTCTAGTGCTATCATCTCACAATAAAATCAACCTACCACTAATCTTATTACATTTAATAAACATCTATTCCGAGTCGGATCTAGATCCACCAAACTGTCAGCCATTAAAGGTGACTTTACACTCAACCTATACACATACAGTGGCTCAACTTTTCTTGAGCCTTAAAACTTTAATGACATTAAATTACATTAAAATTTTGAGATTTAACTCAAAAATGAGAAGAATGGTGCTTCTCTCTTTGGGATCCGCTCCCTCCTAGTGCGCTACTGTGTTGGATGTTGACGCATTTATTAGGTGTTTCGATGCTCCTGTATCATACTCCCATGATGGAAAAATCATGAACTCCTACTCATGGCTCCTTTGTTGCTTCTATTGAGCTCCTCCTTGGTCCCAAACTTCATTCTGGAGCTATCCACCTACTCCTTTGTCTCAATGTTGTTGTTGGTATTGTTCCGCTATTGTTGCAAGTTCTCCTCCTGTCAGCTTCCATCTATTTTTTATTGTCTACTACGCTAAATCCAACCTCATATTCCTTATCTCCTCTATCTCCTTGTCCAGCTGGTCCACTAGTTGGCTTCTCTCTTGTAGTCTACTCTGTTGTTGCCTCTCGTCTTCATCAATCTCCAAATTAACCTATTGGATGAATCTTCTCTGGGTTATTGATCCTTCTCCCGGATCTTCCACTTCCTTGCATATATTGAAGGGTATATCTTCTCGATTTTCCACAATGATTTCACCTCCTTTGGCATCGAATTGCCACTCTATCGCAGGTTCTACTTCTACAATGATGCTATTGAGCTATTTCTCAACCATCTCCTATGACAGTTTCATTTATGCTAGCTCCTCTATCTCTGGATTTTCCAACCAATCCTCCAATAGCCTCAATGCCTTCTTCCAATGAGTGAGAATTTCATCTGAATTCTCCTCTTCCTTCATCTCTTGGGAAGATATAAATTTCTTCTTCGTCTCTTCCTCCAAGCCAAGCTCTTCTTATTGTCCTTCTTCTCCCGCACCTGCAATACATAAATTTTCCGTTTTAAAAACATTTGGCACCATGGCCTCTTCTTTGGATGCCTCCTGCATCACCTCTTCACATGAAACACACGCACTAGATCCTGTTGGGATTCTCAGTAGGAATATGTTGATTCTTCCAATGATCAGAATGCACCTATGATCCTTCTTTTCTCCTATCAACACTCCTTACTGATCCAAAATCTCCTTTGAGTTATCGATACTTTTCGGTAGTCTCATCTCCATTTCTGTCAACACTCCTTGCTGATATGAACTCTTCTCTGATTTATTTAGACTTTCATACAATCTCCGCTCCTCTCTACCCACCTGGAAACATGGATTTACTGTTCTTTCCTCCCGACAGTCTGTGATCTCTTCGAAAAATATCTCCTTATTTCCCCCCCAGAAGTCTACAAGATCTCCAACCGATCTCCTTTCCTCCTCATTAAGGCTCTCTCCATCTTCTGGTTCACTGAGGTTTTCAACCTTCCTTGACCACCTCCTCAACACCTACTTTTTCCCCCTGGAAATCAACTGTTGGATAGGCCATTTCACCTTCTGCTTCATGGGCTACTAATACTTCATGGGCTACTAATACCTCCATCTTCCACGTGCTTCTTGATGCATTTTTTGCATCAGTGTGTCGAGCTCTGATTTGGTTTCCCTAAGCTCTCTACTCATTTCTTCTCCACTCATCTTCTTGCAGTCTCCTCTTCGACCTTGTCTCCAGCCTTCAGAAGAAATCTTCTCCTTAACCTTCCCTCCTGTAAAGTCTCTTGTCTATTGTTCGCAAACAAATCTTCACACACAACAGAGCATCAACACTCTGTCCTCTTCTCCCTTTCATTTTTTCTATAGACAAGAATCTACTCTAATACCACTTGATGGTATCAGAAAAAACTTTTCTCATCTTTGATACCACTTGATGCAGACCCCCACCACCTCTTGGGGTCTGTGCAACCTCCCAGTCTAGGATCATTCTTATTTGGAACTGAAACAACTCTTGGGCCCTTGCTAAGCCCTCAAATCACTTCTCACAGGTCCTTTAATTCTCCCTGGGTGCAGGTCCATAAAAATATGAACCCTGCGGGCCTCTTCTCTAATGTCCTTTTCCTTCGAAATAAAATTCAGGTGCTAGCCCCTTGTTTTGTCCAAAATAACATATGACCATGAGCTATGACCAGGCATATATCCAAAACCCGCTACTTCGATGCTCCAGAACTTTGAGCTCCGAGAGTTATAAAAGTGCCACGCTCCAATTCCTCTCAACACATGAATTCTAAATTTTTGAATATCCCACCCCCCCCAGATCGATGGTCTACATCCCGCATCGAGATCTATGGCTCACAATGACCCTAGGGCTCTGGGATTCAGATCTTTTCGTTGTTCAAAGTTTAAACACTTATGAATCCATGAACTTAAAACTTGCGTATCGGACAACTAATGATTCTCCATAGATCAACAGTACTTCAGAGCTTTCCACCGCACAATAATTCTAATCCCCCAGAGTGTCAAACAGGTGAACTCAAAAAGGGGTCTTTATCAACAGTCCATGCGTCCACACCATTGGATGGTTGTGATTTGCTTTGGGACTCCCGTCTTCAGGTGTTCCGAGTGACTAACACACACACTCCTTTAGATTACTGAACTCTGAAATGACTTGAAGGAATGATCTACAGTCCACATGTCCTGGTGGACGAACGACTCAGATCTATTTCGAGATTCGATACTTCGGGTGTTTCTACAACACAACCCTTCACAACCTCCAAACACCGAATTGACATAGGTCAGATCTTCTCTCCACATGTCCCTATTTGACCAACGATCAATATTAACTTTGGACTTTAGGAGTTCTCAACTCAAAGCAACCTTCACCAATAGTCTTTTGGAACGCCAAGTCTCTGAACCACGAGATCTAGTCCCACGTGTCTCCTTGCACTGATGGATACAATTTTCTCTAGCCTTCAGAGCTTCGAGAGTTCTCAACTCAACCCAACATAAAAATCAACTCCTCTAGAGTGCCAAGTCTCTGGACTATAGGATCTAGAGCCATGTGTCCCCTCCTATCAATGACTGAGATCTACTCTTCTCTTCGGAGCTTCGGGACTCTTGAACAATCCTATGCCTACAACTCAGTTTTGTCAGATAATCAGTCTTCCAGACCTCACCTGATCTGTGGACACGTGTCTTCATTGATGAACGGTCCCGATTGAATTTGGATCCTCGGGACTTCAGGAATCTTGTATCCTTTATATCCAAGCTCAGAAACCTCCAAAATCACGAAGTACAAAGGACTTCTAGGGTTAAACTCTGTGCTACTTATCTGGATCTGAATATTGTCGATCCTCGTGCCTAGATCCTATGGTTGGGATATGTGGTCCCTTCGTGCGTGCTCCTCCTCCTGTTTGGGGTTGATATAAAAATCTAGATTGATTCTAACAGCTGATCAGATGACTGTTGTAGCTTCTCCTCCTCTAATCTTCTTCACTTCCCTTCGAAGAAGCAAATTCTCAATGTTTTCCAAAGGCTCGACCTTTGACTCTTTCTCTGCAAGCCTGACTGCTTGTGTCTGCCTGTGTTGCCTCTCCTGATATTTTTCAACACTTCGATGAAGTGTGAGCACACACTTTTGCTTCTGTTGCGATATGGAACTTAGACTATTTTCACCTTCTGCACTCCTTGCAGAGATCTACGTGTACTTGCACTATCTCGCTTGATCTTGACCTTCAGGCACACTCCTTGTTCTTTCCTTCTTCATCTTGGGACTTTGACAATCTCCTATGCACTCCTTGTGCTTACTTTCCTTAGATTTATCAAAACTTAACGAAGTGTTGTCTCTGTGCACTCCTTGCACCTTCTACTCTACATAAACTCGGACTATCTCTCTTGAGCTTATCTAAACATGCCAGTGGTTCAACCTCCTCACTCTTTGCGTTGGATCCATGCACTCAAATTCACTTACCTCCTCTTTGATATTGTAATTGGTTAGTATCCAAAGGGTCTTGACCCTTTGTTCCTTTAACAGTTTCTCGTGCCCTCCTGACACTCACACTCTTCCTCCAGAGCTTTCAACTCCTCAGTTTCAAAGGGTTCAGTCCCTTTGTTCTCCCCAAATGACTTCTTGTGCCCTATAGGATCTCTATGATTTTTCTCCTAAAATTTACCAACACTTCAGCAGTGCGTTGGCTTCATGCACTCCTTGCACTCAAATATCCTTATGTATTGAGATTTTTAGACTCACCTGCTCACACCTTGTGCTTTCTCTCAGAGTATTCAGTAACTCTGATGTGCACTCCTCGCGTATATTTTCCTTGTGATATTTTACACTTCATTGAGTGTAGGCGCACTGCTTGTGCTCGCTCTGAGAGTGTTCAGTAACTCTGTTGTGCACTCCCTTTCACAATATTCCCTTCTAAGTTTAATACATGTTTTGGTGTGCCCACCTGACACACTCTTCCTAAACTCAAAACAGATTTCTAGTGCACTCCTTGCGCTGGCTTCACAATTTTTTTCAACAAATCTGGTGTGCACTCCTTGCACAAGCCTTAAGAGCCCAAAACACTAAAAAAATCACACTCAGATAGGGGATTCTATCAATTCCTAGAAAGAAAACATAATACACCCATGGAATTCATAAACACACAGTGAACATTCAAATAAATTTAGAAAGCATTCATCGCATAGATAGATACACATAGAGATATTCGTATGTAGGAAAATATGCTTTTGTATTAATATTGAATGCCTTTTACACTGTGTACACGGCTTGACTGCAACAGAGTCTCAACTCTTTCTCTCCTCTCCTCTCTTATCTATCTCTTCAATTTTCAACAACCTCTTCTTGGCATACATTACATACATTTATACATGAGGGGCTTCTCGAGCTTTCCCTCTAGATTATTATAGTCCTATCATCTCGCAATAAAATAAACCTACCACTAAGTTTATTACATTTAATAAACATCTAGTCTGATTCAGATCTAGATCCACCAAACTGTTATCCATTAAAGGTGAATTTACACTCTACATGTACAAATATAGTGGCTCAACTTTCCTCGATCGTTCAAACTTTAATGACATTAAATTACATTAAAATTTTTAGATTTAACTAAAAAATGAGAAGAATGGCGCTTCTCTCTTTGGGATCCGCTCCCTCCTAGTGTGATGTTGTGCTAGATGATGATGTGTTGCTAAGATGGAGCGATGTTCCTGCATAATCTACTATCATCCTGTGTATACAAGTGCCTTCCGCCACTACAGACTATGTACGTACATGACCTCTTACATTGTTATCCTGCATAAACTTCAAAATATAGGGTTTTTCGGAAGCTCTGAAACTTTCACCATCAAACCTCCTTGCTACCTCAAACTTGCAAAAACTATGATGCATCCATGAGTACCTATAATGAACCTTTCACCAAATAATAGATATTCAATGTGCTAAAAAATCATCTTCATAAGAGACCCTTTCTCTCTTATTTATACTCTCCAATTATCTTCCTCTAGGGTTTATCTTCTAACTACTTTACCCAAATTCCTTCTTTTAGGGCTAACCCACTTCTAACTACTTTTTTCACTTACAACCACTTTATCCATAAATAGTAAGCTCACCATCTCTAGTCGCAACTAATTTATTTTTAAAGTATTTTATTTTTGCAATAACTTAACTCATGATTAACTCCTAGTAACAACCACTTTGACTAGTAAACTTATTTTGGGAGATTTTAGAATAAATTGACTTATTCTTATTCTTTACATACATGGTAGATATACTTTTACTTGATAAAAGTGGATTATATTTTATTGTTATTTATATTCTTTTATGTCAAATGAGTTCCAGGGAGGATTGTTTGTCACTTGTGTGCAAGTAATTGAGTGCTTGAATTGGGACTAGATTCTTGGGACTGTGTTAGCTGGGATCATATGAGGTTGAACACTGGAGTAAGGTAAATCCTACCCTCCTATCTCGATTAACATATATTGAATTAACAATTTAGATATAGATTGTAAAATACATATAGATATATCCATAGTCTTTCTCTTATCTATGTTAGATTAGTGAAAGTGATCATCTATCCCTAGGAGAGATTACTCTACAACAATGTCCAAGTTATTTATGAGAAAACAATTATAATTTTGTTGTATTTCTACATTTTTTTTATTGAAAATACTAATCAACCATCTCCACCTAGGGTTGAGAATCCCCCCATAGTTATTTATCATGTGTCAAGTTAAATCTAGTTAATGATAAAAAAAAAATCTTATTTTTGTTGATTTTTGTGTTTTTGTACTCATCTAAGATATTATAAATGTTTATGTAGGAACTGTTAGCACATGTAAATTTTCACATATAAATTTACAAAATTTGGCTCTCCGGGCTTGTATAGGGTTTAAAGTTGTTTATTAAAATATTTTGGGCCCAAGGCTCATCTTCAAGTCCATATATTCAAACAAATCATCGGAGTTAGATCCAAGTACTATGACAATCCAGGGACAACCATTCTCTATTTTGGTGAGTTTCAGGTAGTTGATTTGTTCACGATGGTGGAATTTTATAGAATTATGACTTTCTCCATTATATGTATGCTAAAAAACTCATCAATACTAGTTCTGACAAGTCATGATAATTAATGGATAAAGAAAGATAGAAAACAAAGTTTGTGTAGCGTTATCACACTACACAATTGTTGTAGGTGGCATTGTTGTAGTAGAACATGATTATCTCAGAGTCAAAGCTCAATTGTAGGTTTAGTGTGATCCATAGAAGGATTGAAAAGATTTAAATACATAAAAAGAGAATATCAGCATGATATCAAGCCTCAATTTTGCAAATTTAAATCTTTTAGGGTTTTAAGCTTTGATTAAGGAATTAATGTTTTGAAGGAAAGATAAATGGTTCCAGACTTTAGTACCATGTTTCTACAAGCCAAAACATCAATGGATAACCTTTAGACATATTGCAGTGATCAAAACAAATGAATAAGGGTGAAACGTACCATTCGTTGTGCAAGTTCGCTACGCAAGTGTTGTAGCTTACAATTGTGTAGCGAGTTGCAGGGAACGCTACACAAATGACAATTTTAGTGGTAAATTTCAAGATCATTTTCTGACCAACTGGAGAGGATTTTGGGAACACCTAGAGAGGGTTTTTTTAATAATGAAATCAATAACAAAAAACTCTCTCATTTTTTAGACATGTGTCATAGTTTGGGATATTTGAATGAATATTTACATCCCATTTTTCCAAATTTAACCATTTAATGTTTTCATGTTTTAGTCATCATCTTTGGGCGCAAATTCCTAGAATCTGGAGAGGAATATTTGAAAAAAAAAGAGGTTTTTTTCAATAATGTACCCAATAACAAAAACCTATATCATTTTTACACATGTGTTATTATTTGTAATATATGAAATTATCTTTGAGGCCTATTTTCCAGAATTTCACCAAGCCAATTTCGTTGACAGAGTTCTATAATCTTTTGAAATTCAACTTGATGGGCCTCCAAATTAGCAAGGTTGATCCAAAATTGATATGGATATTGAATATTGGATATTATCCTATAATATCCCATGATTTTCTCTTCATTTGACACATTTTTAGTTGGTCACAAATCAAACCCTAGATAGTAGGATATGAGCATATTTTGACAAATATTCTTTCCTAAGCTATTGTAACAACTCTCTATCTTTGGAAGAAGATGGATTTCGACCTCCTTAGTCTATAATGTGATATTTTTATATATATTGAATGGGGAGAGAGGTCCAAAGGGTTGGTAGAAGAACAAAGGATAATTTTGTATCGAACATTGTACATATTTTCTGAATTTGAATGAAATACTAGTGCAGATGTCCATAGATTTTTCATACCAAAGATTCTAGTGGTGGTGACGTAAAGTATGTGTTCCTTCATGTATGTACTTATTGTTTTTATTTATCTTTCATATTCTGATACTTATATATTTAAATTGGATATCAAATGGTCCGAAATTCATCTGAAAATGATGCTTTAGATTCAAGCAATTTTAACATTGTCGTTTCCTTCTTAACTCATAAGAATTCATCTTTTATGGTTCTCTGAATGTTGTTATGTGTTTTTGTCCTTCTTCCATTATATAACATCAAATTAAAAAACTTAAATATCATCACCTACCTAGCCTTTGCTTCCTTGAGAGTTCTACCTACCAGTCATTGATTTCATTTGCTTTCAGAGTTGACTCCATTGCCCAACAGGTTCCTTACCTTCTTACCAATAAACCTTCAAAACCATTCATATAATCCAATATCTAGCCTTTGATACTCAAAAGAAAACATATCTTTAGAGACCAAGTGAAAAGAGAGATCCCTCTCTGAACTGAAATGGCTAGTTTCATTTCTAAAGTGGTTCTGTGGTTACCTTTGTGAGTTTCTTTCCTCAGCCTAGGAAATTTACTTAGTGCTAACATTTTGGCACCATTTTCGAGGATCAAAAGTGAAATTTTTCCTTAGAAAGAATGTCAAAGTTTAGATCTAATTGTTGATGGTGGAAAATAGTCAAACAGAAGGAGGTTGTAAATCATCCACCTAGTGACTCGATTATCAATTGTATCTAGATTTTAGAGTATCAATGGTGACTGAAAATGATGTAAACTGAAACTGAAACTTAGTTGTAAACTGAAAATGATATTACAACTAAGTGACATTTTCAGTTTGATTTTTGGTTTTGGTTGCAGACTTAGTTGGTTGCAAATTAGGTCATAGTTTTCATGTTGAAGGTTTCAAAAAAGGTGGTAGAATCCCAATGGATCAGGAACATGTTCTAGGAGTTCTTTGGCATCTCGCAGGGAGGACGCCATCCCCAGTAGGAGACAATGTTAGCACATGTAAATTTTCACATAAAAAATTACAAAATTTGGCTCTCGGGGCTTTTGCAGGGTTTAAAGTTGTTTATTAAAATATTTTGGGCCCAAGGCTCATATCCAAGTCTATATATTCAAACAAATCATCGGAGTCATATCCAAGTACTATGACAATCCAGGGGAAACCATTCTCTATTTTGGTGAGTTTCAGGTAGTTGATGTGTTCAAGGTGGTGGAATTTTATATAATTATGACTTTCTCCATTATATGTATGCTAAAAACCTCATCAATACTGGTTCTGACAAGTCATGATAATTAATGGATGAAGAAAGATAGAAAATAGAGTTTGTGTAGCGTTATCACACTGCGCAACTGTTGTATGTGCCATTGTATTAGTAGAACATGATTAGCTTAGATTCAAATCTCAGTTGCAGGTTGTGTTATCTAAAGGTGTGAAAATAGTTAAATACATAACACGTGAATATCAACATGAGATCAAGCCTCAGTTTTTCAAATTTAAATCTTTTAGGGTTTTAAGCTTTGATTAAGGAATTAATGTTTTGAAGGAAAGACAAATGGTTCCAGACTTTAGCACCATGTTTCTATAGGCCAAAACATTAGTGGATAACCTTTATACATATTGCAGTGATCAACACAAATGAATAAGGGTGAAACATATAATTCTTCGTGCAAGTTCACTATGCAAGTGTTGTAGCTCACAGTTGCGTAGCGAGTTTAGGGCACGCTACACAAATGACATTTTTAGTGGTAAAATTCAAGATCATTTTCTGACTAACTAGAGAGGATTTTGGAAAAAAACAGAGTCGTTTTTGTCAAGAATGAACTCAATAACAAAAACCTCTCTCATTTTGTACACAAGTGTCATATTTTGGGATATTTGAATGGATCTTTACAACCCATTTTTCCAGATTTAAGCATTTAATGTTTTCCTATTTTAGTCATCATCTTTGGGCACAGATTTCAAGAAGATGGATATGAATATTTGAAAAAAAAGAGGTTTATGTCAATAAAGGAACTAATAAAAAAAACTATGTCCTTTGTTACACAAGTGTTATTATTTTGAATATATGAAATGATATTTGCGACCTATTTTCCATAATTTTTCCAAGCCATATTTGCTGACAGAGTTCTAGAATCTTTTGAAATTCGACTTGATGGACCTCCAAATAAACAAGGTTGATCCAAAATCGATATGTATATTGAATCTTGGATATTCTCCCATAATATCCCATGATTTTCTCCTCAGTTGTCACATTTTTAGTTGGTTAAAAATAAAACCCTAGTTAGTAGGATACGAGCAGATTTAGGAAAATATTCTTTCCTAAGCTATTGTAATTAGTAGGATACGAGCAGATTTAGGAAAATATTCTTTCCTAAGCTATTGTAACAACTATCTATCTTTGGAAAAAGATTGATTTCAAATAAACTCATTAGATATAATATAGAGCATATATATATATATATATATATATATATATATATATATATATATATATATATATATATATATATATATAGAGAGAGAGTATATATATATATATATATATATATATATATATATATATATATATATATATATATATATATATATATATATATATATATTAAATGAGTAGAGAACTCCAAGGGTTGGCAAAGGAACAAAGACAATTTTACCTAAATACCATTGTATATATTTTCTCTCAATTTGAATGAAATGTATTGTGTGCGATGTCCAAAGCTTCTGCAAGTGGGTGGTGGACCTTAATTTATGTTCCTTCATGTATGTATCACTTTTTTTTTTTTTTCTTTATCTTTCATATGCTGATACTTATATGATGTTTAAAATTGGATATCAATGGTCTGAAATTCATCTGAAATGATGCTTTAGATTCAAGCAATTGAAATAATTATCATTTCCTTCTTAACTCATCAAAAATCATCTTTTGTGCCTCCTACCGTTGGTGCCATGTGTTTTCTTCTTATTCCATTCTATAAAAAGAAAATTAAAAACTAAAAATATCACCACCCAGCCTTGATTCCTCCTTGAGAGAGTTCTACCTACCAATCATCAATTTCATTTTCTTTCTCAGAGTTGACTCCACGCCCAACAGGTTCCTTACCTTATTTCCAACAAACTTTAAAAACCTTTCATCTTATCCAATATCTAGCCTTTATCCTCAAAAATAAAATCACCTCAGAGACCAGCGACAAGAGAAATCTCGCCTGAACTGAAGGGCTGTCAGACTCCAAGTGGTTTTGCGGTTACCTTTGTGAGTTGCTTTCCTCAACCTAGGAAATTTACTTGCTAACATGAACAATCATTTTATTTTGTCTGCCAATGACCACATTTCTTCATCCATCCTCCACCTTCTCCATACATCACATACTACATGATAGGTCTAGTTCTTTGCGTCCTTGCCTCAACAATTGATAGTCCATTGTCCCCCCATGTGGGAATTCATGTTATGCATTTTCACATTGTTGTTATAATTTACAAGGTATTTTCATATATCCACTGTGATCTAAAATGTATACCTAAAAATTTTTGGGAACACATTATTGAACTTCAACTAAGGAAAACCATTTAGACAAATGTAAACCCTAAAAAAATGAATCCTACCACAAAGGGATAAAGTATGAGAAGAATTGCCCACCATTAAAGGTAGGATTCATATATGAGGTGGAAGAATGTGAATGATAATCATCTATTATGGTAGAAAAAAATAATAATGGAAAGTTAAAGATATGCATAGACTTTAGAATATTAAACTAAGTAACAATCAAAGACCCTTTTCTAGCACCCTTTTCTAAAAGAAATCCTAGAATTAGTAGCAAGAAAGGAAATTCGGTCATCCTTAGATGGTTACTTAGGATAAAACTAGGTTTATATGAAAGGAAAATACCAATATTTGACAATAATTGCAACAAAATGGGGAGATTTTACATATAAAAGGATTCCTTTTGCTTTAGGGAATGCACTAACATGTTTTTATAGAATCATTATGGAGATTTTCAAAAACATTATTCATAAATCCTTGGAGGTACACCTAGATGATTGGGAACTATTTGGTTGTTTAAAAAAACATGAATTAGACTTGAGAGTGATGTTGAAGGGAAACATGGGTCTCCTTAAATCCATAAAAATTCCAATTGTTACAACCTTTTGGGAAATTTCTTGGGCATATAGTACCAAAATAGGGTATTATATTTTATCTAGACAAAGTGATATTCAATGAATACTTATATCCACCCACAAATCCCTCAAAGGTCAATTATTTATTGTGACATACAATGCACTACAAAAAATTGTAAATGAGTATGAAACCCACTCATTGGAATAATCACTAAAGAAGGAAACAAAATCCAGTGGGTAGTAGAATGTCGAAAAGGAATTGAAGAACACAAGATCATATTATTAAAGCACCTCTCTTAATATTTTGATATGGGAACAAAAATTTTCATGTACATGTGAATGCATCAGTAATAGACAATAGAGCCATATTGATATGATCGAGAGAAAAAGGGGATGGATTATCCCATATTTTATTCTATAAGGAAACCAAACTCTCAACAACTCAAAAGAATTACAACAACACATAAAGAGTAGCTCTAGGTATGATTTATTACTATAAAAATCAAGCAAATAAGTTCAATTTTTTACATTAGCCACCAAGCGCTAAAACACATTGTAAACAAACCAATTTTTGTAGGAATAATAAGTAGGTGGATGATTTTATTCCAAGATAATGAATATGAAATTTTTATCAATCCTAGAAAATCCCATATTTAACTGGACATCACTCTTATCAAGAATAGAATGGAGAGTTTAGGGAATGCTGAGAAGGCGATTTTCTTGATGCCAACCTATTATTAGTAAAAGAAGAAAATAGATACCTAGAGGATATTCCTTGTTTTCAACATCATGAGAAAGCACCAAAGGGATTAAGCGTGGCACAAAAAAAATCCTATTCCAAACATTTTCAATATTCAAGCACTTGTCAGGAAGATTATATACGATAGGCATGGATGGGATCATGAGAAGATGTGTTAAATGAAAATAAACAAAGAAATTGATAAATGAAGAACACTATGATACAATAGGGGGCAATTTCTCAACCAATAAAACACCCCAAAAGGTATTGTGTGTAGGAATTCAGTGGCCTACATTATTTAAGGATAGTTTAAAAAGTCAAGGGGGTGTGAGTAATGCCAAAAAAGAAACAAAAACATAGAACCAAGACTGTCATGAACTAAATACTATATTACCAATGCAATCATTTGATAGTTGTGGGATTTAGTTAATTCAACACTTTGTACTAGAAAAGGGAACATGTTGCAAGTATACCATTGTAGTTATTGGTTTATTCACAAAATGGATAAAATCAAGACCCATAAGAATAGACAAGTGGTGGTAACAACCAAGTTTTTATTTGAAGAGATATTCTATAGGTTTAATTATCCAATTCAAATTGGTTGACGGGTCTAAATTCGTCCAAAAATAGTAAGGGGTTACCCTCGATAAGAAGTCCAAATTAAACCTCTTGCCATTTGAAATAGAGAACCCATCCATATTTTGGTCTGGAAGCCATTGCTAGTGTGGTTTTACCAATTGCATATCAATCCACCAATGAAGGTGAGAGGTGGATGGTTATGCAAACATAAGATGTAGATGGATACTATGTAAATGTAGGTATCTAATTTAATTCTAATCTACCCTATCTTAGATAAGAGTGAATAAGTGTAAGTGAATGAGTTGTGACATGAAATAAACTCTACCAATACCTTCACCGAGATAGCTGAAATGAAGAAATAAAGCCAGATAACACATGCACGTATAGTATTGCTTCAATATTGCTTCTTTTTCATAATTTTAATCAATTGTTTAATTATTTAAATTATTAACCATAACAATTGATCAACAAGAAGGTACAATACACAAAATTTTAAATGTAACAATAATAAAATTTATATTTCATTTACAAGCTACAACTTGTGGGAGACATGAATCTCCTTTCTTTTTGAGCACCTACTCAAGGAGACACCAATCCCCTATTTTCAAGCACCAACTTGAGGAAGCTACAATGCCCTGTTGTTCAGGATACAACTTGTAGAGTACTCTAATCCTCTAATTTCAAGCACCAACTTGAGGAATATGGAACTCCTTGTTGTTTAGACTCCAACTTGTAGAGGACTTCAATCCTCCATTTCTCGTCCCTTCCACCCTCACTTCATGTGTATGTTTCAGGTTTCAAATTATTCCTTGGACTTTGCCTTTGTTTTGATATTCTAATTCACTCAGTGAGTCACCCTGTTTTTTACCATATTTTTTTTTTTATATAGTCTTCCAAAAGGTGTATGACATTGAACCATTTTTTCTCTTTATAAAAGAGCAATGAATCAATGTGCCTCTTCATAACAATAATGTTGTTTTAATAATGTATTTCTTCCTCTGCTATCATCTTTAAGTAATTGAGTGACCATAGTCCCTCTTTAAAATATCTTTAATGAAGAATTATATTAAGAATCATATTCTCAATTGGAACTGGTAAGACAGACACCTTTCATGGGAATTTTTCCTTTCAACAGTACCAAAATTTATTCAAATGTTGTAAACTTTGTTCTTCTTGAAGCTCTTTGGCATTTGCATCAAGAGAATTTTGCATGACAACTGCTTTAAGCTCCAAGTCGAAAATGAATTTCTTGTGGCTTGGTACAATGATCTAATGATCATAGTGAGACTCCTGATGATTCCTTGAATTTTTCTCACACCTATGATGACGATCAAAGTATTGATTATTACGAAAAAGAGAACGAATGCAACCTCCAATTTCTCAAAACTTGTATCAGGGTTAAGTCTATTCCTCTGTAGACACTACAAACATGCCGTATTTTCTGGATCATTGAAGGTCCAAGATGTCTAATAGAGGCTTTCATACCAAACCCTTGACACCCACTGCATTTCATTGAGCACCATATTTTGATCTTTTCCCTTTGTATTTATAACACAATAACTTTTTTTTGAGGTTCCTTTGTAAAGGTTTTGAATGATACCTTCATGGAGTGAATAACAACCTCACCTCTTTGTCTATTCAATTACTTCTTATGTGAATGGAATCCAATAACACATTCCATAGACGTTTTTTGGGACATTAGTATGAATGCATCAAGCTCACACATTAATTTTATCCATATTTATCCTTTTTGACATCATTGCCAATTACATAACACCATGTCCAACATTGACCATAATCACCCTTTTTGACATCAATACCAACACCATAACACCATGCCCAACATTCTCCCCCTTTGGCACTGATGGAAAAAAAAGTAAAAACTCTTTATTTTAATTGAGTTTTACTGTTTATTCTTCCCCTTTGACAACAATGGAAAAAGGGATATTTCTTTGCTCCCCCTGAGGTTATGGTCCCGCTGTCCATGTACTCCTTTTCTGATGAATCTTGTGCAATTTTAATTAGATATAGAGATTAACCCCAATTTCTATCAAAGGTTTTCAAAATTACTTCTAGGTAGAGGTTTTGTGAATATATTTGCAATCTGTTCTTTAGTATCCACATATTCCACATTAATTTTTTTTAGAGAAACATGTTCCCTTAAAAAATGAAATTTAATTGGGATATGCTTGGTTTTTTAGTGCATGACATGATTTTTAGAAAGGTTTATAGCATTGGTATTGTCACAGTTAAGAAGAATTGGATGATCATATTTTACGTGTAAGTCTTATAGAGCTTTTTTCATTAAAATTACTTGAGTGCAATAGGTTGCAACAAAAATATATTCAACTTTTGTTGTAGATAGTGATATGGAGGGTTTCTTTTTAATTAGCCATGACACAAGACATTTTATTAGAAATAATGTTCCTCCACTAGTGCTCTTTCTGTCATCAATACTTCCTACCCAATCTACATAAATATATGTAGTTAATGTGAATTCTTATGCTTTTGGATACCATAATCCAAAATCCAAGGTTCTTTTGAGATATCTAAAAATCCTTTTAACTTCCTTCATATGAGTTTCTTTAGGTGTATATTGAAATATGGCCACTAATCATACATATTGCATGATATCTGGTCTTGTTGTTGTTACATATAATAGGCCACCAATCATTGATATATACATGGTTTGGTCTAATTCTAGTGATTCATCATCTTTGCTTAGTTTTCATCCTGTAATCATAGGAGTTCTCATAGGTTTTCAATCTTCGATTTGAAATTTCCTCAACATTTATTTAATGTATTTGGTTTGAGATATGAATATGTCTTTTTCTGATTGTGAGACTTGTAATCCCAAGAAGAATGTCAGTTCACCAATCATCGACATTTCAAATTCTTTTCACATTTTTGTAGAAAATTGCTTGCCTAGAGGGTTTAAATTAATTTCGAAGATGATATCATCCACATATAATACAACAATAATCATATTTTGATTTTCAATTTTAGTGTAAATATTGCTATCAATAGATCCTCTTTTGTATCCTTGTTGTTGTAGATGATTATCAAGTCTTGAAAGCCATGCTCTAGGAGATTGTTTGAGACCATACAATGCTTTATTTAATTTACAAACATAGTCTTGATTATTTGATAACATAAATCCTCCAGGTTGTTTTATATAAAATTCTTCCTCTAAATTTCCATTTAAGAATGTTGATTTGACATCCATTTGATATATTTTAAAGTTTTTAAAGCATGCAAATGCCAAGAACACTCTGATAGCTTCTAATTTGGTTACAGGGGAAAATGTTTCCTCAAAGTCAATCCCTTCTACTTGAGCATATCCTTTTCAAACCATTCTTTCTTTATTCCTTATAACTTGACCATCTTAATTAACTTTATTTTTAAAAATCCATTTGGTCCCTACCACATTTTTGTATTTTGGTCTTAGGAAAAGCTCCCATGCCTGATTTTTCTCTATTTGATTAAGCTCTTCATTCATGGCTTTGATCCAATATTCATGTTTATTGTCCTCTGTAAATTTTTGGGTTCTATTAGGGAAAGAATTGCTTGTTCTGATTCATATGTTAATTTTCTTGTTGTTTCAACTCCAACACTTTTGCTTCCTATGATTTGACTTTCAGAATTATTTATTTGTACTCTCCTTGATGGTGTTTTGAATCTTGTCTTGGTGATTCTTCCTATTCCTTTTCTTCTTCCCTTTGTGATTCATCCTCTTATATTTCTCCAATTTCTTATTCATTGTTATCATTTCTTATCCTTTCATCAAATAGTAAATTATCTTGAGATTTGACTCTTCTTGTTTTAGATCATTCACTTTTACATTTGAATTTTACACAATTTTTTGCAGCCTCAGATTATAGAATCTGTAGGCCTTTTTGTTGGAAGAGTAACCAAGAAATATACCTTCATATGATCTGGAATCAAACTTTCCTAGGTTATCATCGTCTATATTAATATAACATTTTCTCCCAAAGACTCTGAAGTGTTTGATTGATGTTGGTCTGCCAAACCACAACTCATATGGTTTCTTGTCATGGTTAACTCTAAGTTGTTCTCTATTAAGTATGTACATTGTTGTATACATTTCTTCTCTACAAAATATATTTGGGAGTTTGTCTTCATTTAACATAGTTCTGGATGCTTATTGAATAGTTCTATTTTTCCTCAACAACTCCATTTTGTTGAGTAGTTCTAGGAGATGAAAAGTGTCTTTTAATTCCATGAGTTTCACAAACCTTGTTGAACTCATTTGAGGTAAATTTTCCTCCATTGTCTGATTGTAGGCACTTGATTTTGATATCAGTCTCATTTTAAACATGTGCTTTGAAGACTTTAAATTTTCCGAATGCTTTTGATTTCTCTTTGAGAAAGGATACCCAGGACATTCTTGTATAGTCATCAATAAATAAAATGAAGTAATGTTCACCTTGTATTCTTTTAGTTCTTGTTGGTCTGTAGAGGTCAGTATGAACAAGTTCTAATGGTTTTGATGTAGAGTATTCTTTTGTCTTGAATCTTACTTTTGTTTTCTTTCGATGTTGACAATACTTACAAACAGAGTTTGAAGGTTTTATAATATTTGACATACCTTTCACAGCTTCTTTTTTACTAACTTTTATCAAGTTATCAAATCTTATATGCCCCATTCTTCTGTGCCATAGCCAAATTTTGTCTATTTGTCCCACGCAACATTTTTATTCTTCTTCTATGTTTAAAATATATGCATTGCTTGGTGTCCTTGGTGAAAAAATCACTAATTTTCCCAATACTTCTTTTCTAATTTCAAATTTTTGAGAGTTGAATATGAGTATGTGTCATTGATCACATGTTTGTCTCACACTGAGGAGATTAGGATTCAAATTTTCAGCTAATAGCTTAGATCTATTATTTCCCAGACTGGTTGTACCCTTTCCAAGTATTTTGGCAAAGACATCATCTCCAAAAGTAACCCTTCCTTTTTCTTTTCTTTTCAGAATGAGGAATTTTCGTGATCTCCTGTAATATGCTTTGAGCATCCACTACCAACATACTATTGGCTTCTTTTATTTATAGCATATAAGGCTACCTTAGAATCAATTTCCTTTTCTCCCATTTGTTTTTCCTTCCATATTTTCTTAAAATTTATTTCTTGAATGTTGGAAATATTTGTTTTCATGGAATATTTTGATAGTCTACAATCACTAGCTTTATGACCAAAATTGTTGCATTTGTAGCACTCAATATTCTGATATTGTAATGGATAAAATGAATTATAGTTTCTATTTCTTTGATTACTATTATTCTTGTTGTTCTTATAGCCATTTCCTTGAGTACTTATATTATTGTTATTTCCATAAGATCTATAATCTAATGCTTTATGCCCAAAATTATTGCAAGAAAAGCAATAGCCAAGAAAGAGATGTTGATACCTTTTTGGCAGATTTCTTCTTGTAATTGTATTCCTTTTGTATTCATTTTATTTTGAAGGGAGATCATATTTCAACTGATTAGAATCAGTCTTTATTTTTCTCTCTTCCTTTTTGAAATATCTCTGAAGGGCATCTCAATAACTTTTTGGATTTTTAATAGTTTCTTGTGATGTAGAGTTTGATCCTTTACTAGATTTCTTTTGATCATAATCTAGTCATGTCTTATTGCTTGATGATCATTGACTGTTAAGAATATCGTCCAAGATTTTTTAACTATTTTCAAATCTCGATTGATTAATTCCTTTCTCAAGTTCCCTTTTTAGAAACACAATTTCAACCTCTAGCTTTTCACAATCTTTTTTTTTTCATTGAGTTGTTTACTTATGACCTCTTCAATTCTTTTAGCTTCTTGGAGTTTAATATTTAAATCATTAATGATTTTTTCTAATTTCTTGATGGCTTTTGAAACATCCTTTTCTCTTTATTTTTTATTTTTTTCATACTCTAATAGTTGTACTCTTAATGATTTATTCACTTTTTATATTTTCTCAATTGTTCGAGAGCACTAATAAGTTCTTATTCAAGGTATACTTATCCTTCAACTTAATATTTTCCTTCATTTCCAATTTTAACCTCAACAATATTAATTTGATCTTCTATGCCCATAAATAGAAGTTTTGTCTCATTATCTTCACTCATGTCAGATGTACTACTATCTTCTTTGGAGTAAAAGTTTTTCTTTTTCTTGTATAATTTCTTCTTATTTCCATTTTTTTCCTTTTTAATTTTTTTATGGCTATAAGTTTCTTAATCATCACTATCCTCCTGCTTGGGATAGGGAAATTTGGAGGAAAAATGCCCAATTTTTCCACAGTTGAAACATTTAAGAAGTAACTTCCCTTTGTATTTCCCATACCCTTTATTGAGTTTCCTTATAAAGTTAACCTCTTTTTCATCTGATATGTCTGAGTGATTTTCATTTCACACATGATCATGGTTCTTTGTTTCTTTTGATTCTTTAAAGTTTGTTTCCCCTTTTGATGGCCTTTCTTTCCATGTTCTCATTTCATAGGCTATAAGAATTCCATTAAGTTCATCCATTGTAAGTTTTTCAAGGTCTTCTTGATCTTCCAAGGTAGATACCTTGGCATCATATTTCATTGGTTATGATCTCAACACCTTTTGGATAAGAATTTTGTCATTTTAACTCTTCTCCTAGTGCTTTGATTGAATTGACAATTTCATCTACTCTTTGAAGATATTTTACAATGTTTTATTCCGCTTTCATCTTTAGAATCTCAAACTGACCTATGTGTGTTTGAATCTTTTCTTGATTAAATTTTCCATCTCCTTTATAGATGATTTCAAGTTTGTCCCAAATTTTGTTTTTTGATTTACAATGCATCACTTTTACAAATATAGAGTTTTCTAATCCACCCAAAATTGCATTAACAACCCTTGAATTATCATTGCAAAGTTTCTTTACAACAATGTATGAAGGTGAAGTAGTTGTTGTAGTGTAACCATTTATCATAGATAGACAAACATCACAACCAGGGGCCATCAAAAACTTTTAATTCTTATACTCCAAAATTCATAATCATTTCCTTTGAACAAAGGCTATCTGTTAGAGGCCATTCCTTCTTGTTGATCCATTGTGATTTCTCATAATATGTCTTCCAGTGATTAAAATGTGGTGAAGGAACCTTTCTCTGATACCAATTGTTGAAATGTTGTTCAATACTAAGAGGGGGGAGTGAATCAGTAT
>SNQJ01S0015089.1:16691-39714 GCA_010110895.2 Picea sitchensis | reverse complement strand
TTCTCTTTTTATATTTTCTCAATTGTTCGAGAGCACTAATAAGTTCTTATTCAAGTTATACTTATCCTTCAACTTAATATTTTCCTTCATTTCCAATTTTAACCTCAAAAGTATTAATTTGATCTTCTATGCCCATAAATAGAAGTTTCGTCTCATTATCTTCACTCATGTCAGATGAACTACTATCTTCTTTGGAGTAAAAGTTTTTCTTTTTCTTGTATAATTTCTTCTTATTTCCATTTTTTTCCTTTTTAATTTTTTTATGGCTATAGTTTTCTTAATCATCACTATCCTCCTGCTTGGGATAGGGAAATTCGGAGGAAAAATGCCCAATTTTTCCACAGTTGAAACATTTAAGAAGTAACTTCCCTTTGTATTTCCCATACCCTTTATTGAGTTTTCTTATAAAGTTAACCTCTTTTTCATCTAATATGTCTAAGTGATTTTCATTTCACACATGGTCATGGTTCTTTGTTTCTTTTGATTCTTTAAAGTTTGTTTCCCCTTTTGATGGCCTTTCTTTCCATGTTCTCATTTCATAGGCTATAAGAATCCCATTAAGTTCATCCATTGTAATTTTTTCAAGGTCTTCTCGATCTTCCAAGGTAGATACCTTGGCATCATATTTCATTGGTTATGATCTCAACACCTTTTGGACAAGAATTTTGTCATTTTAACTCTTCTCCTAGTGCTTTGCTTGAATTGACAATTTCATCTACTCTTTGAAGATATTTTGCAATGTTTTATTCCTCTTTCATCTTCATAATCTCAAACTGACCTATGTGTGTTTGAATCTTTTCTTGTTTAAATTTTCCATCTCCTTTATAGATGATTTCAAGTTTGTCCCAAATTTTGTTTTTTGATTTACAATGCATCACTTTTACAAATATAGAGATTTCTAATCCACCCAAAATTGCATTAACAACCCTTGAATTATCATTGCAAAGTTTCTTTAGAACAACGTATGAAGGTGAAGTAGTTGCTGCAGTGTAACCATTTATCATAGATAGACAAACATCACAACCAGGGGCCATCAAATAACTTTTAATTCTTATACTCCAAAATTCATAATCATTTCCTTTGAACAAAGGATATTTGTTAGAGGCCATTCCTTCTTGTTGATCCATTGTGATTTCTCATAATATGTCTTCCAGTGATTAAAATGTGGTGAAGGAACCTTTCTCTGATACCAATTGTTGAAATGTTGTTCAATACTAAGAGGGGGGAGTGAATCAGTATTGCTTCTTTTTCACAATTTTTCACAATTCTTTAATTATTAAAATTATTGACCATAACAATTGATCAACAAGAAGGTACAGTACACATAATTTTAAATGTAAAAATCATAAAATTTATATTTCATTTACAAGCTACAACTTGTAGGAGACACCAATCTCCTTTGTTTTTAGCACCTACTCAAGGAGACACCAATCCCTTGTTTTCAATCATCAACTTGAGGAAGTTGCAACTCTCTGTTGTTTAAGATCCAACTTGTATAGGACTCCAATCCTATTCTTTCGAGCACCAACTTGAGGAACCTACAACTCCCTGTTGTTTAGGCTCCAACCTATACAGGAATCCAATCCTCCCTTGCTCCTCCCTTTCCCCTCACTTCATGTGTATGCTTCAGGTTTCTAATTCTTCCTTGGAATCTGCCTCTATTTTGATCTTCTAATTCTCTCATTGAGTCACCCCATTTGTCACCGTATCTTTCTATTTATATAGTCTTCCAAAAGGTGTATTCCATTGAACCATTGTTTCTATTTGTAAAAGAGAAATGAATCGATGTGCCTCTTCATAACAATAATGTTGTATTTCTTCCTCTGTTATCATATCTAAGTAATCAGGTGACCTTGGTCCCTCTTCAAAATCTCTTTAATGAAGAATTATATTAAGAATCATATTCTCAATTGGCATTGGTAAGATAGTCACCTTTCATGGGATTTTTTCCTTTCAATAGTACCAAACATTGTCCAAGTGCTGCAAAATGGTGTGAACTTTGTTATGTTGGAATAGTGAGAGGGGGGTGAATTAGTATGATCACAATCGGTACTTTAATCACAATATAAAACCTCCAATAATGTTCAATAGTTTCTCATTATCATTTAATATATCATAAAAACCATAATTCAATGCATAAAATGACATGAACACAATACACCATAATTTTATGTGGAAACCCAATGCAGGAGAAAACAACAGTATGATTTTCTTATTTATCAAAGAGTACATTCATTGGAAGCACCAAATTCCTATTTATCTAGATACAACTGGAAAGAGTATCCAACCCTCTATTTACAGTTTGCAACCTGAAGGAAGCTACAACTCCCTGATTTATCATCTCCAACTGGAAGGAGGCTACAACCCGCTTTCCTTGCCCCGTCCAACTGGCTTGAAATATAAATGTAGACCAATTTGTCACTACCTTTATCACTGTAACTAATAACCTATTGTTGTTTTTGTTGTTGTTGTTTCTGACACTTCTATTGCTACTACTAATTTCGATATCTCATCAATATTGCAACCACACATACCTCATACCAAGATCCACAAGAGAGTTCTCCAAATCAAATCCTTATGAATCATTAAAACATATATGTTCTGAATTTCATCATAATACACACTCTAACATACATAGGAATGCATAACTTCAATCTATAACTGACTTGGGTTTTATATCTATAACCTTCAACAATTTTTCTTCACAGATCTGTGACATGCACACTTCCTGCTCGTGGATGTCCTCGTTTTTCCCTTCTACAACTCATGTATTACCTCAGAGACACTGTTGCAATAAATTTTCTTCTATACACTCAGCTCATGTAAACTTCTCCCTTCCCTAAACTTCACTACCTACATCTCACTACCTCATATCTACCAATCTATATTCACACAAAAATATTCAATTGACTCTTCTCTCTATATATGTGTTTCCTATGAGGATCTCATTAAAAAATACATGGATTTCTGAGAGTCATAAATTTTGACTCGGTTATCTGATTGGGATGAAATTTTATAGGGATTTATGTCTCAAAGAGTTCATTTTTGTGCCTATCTGATTTATCATATTAAAATCCTTTTTTACACTTTTTGGGAGCCAAATTCTTTCATATGATGCCTCAAATTTGAGTTTTAGTGTTTTTGCGGGTTTTTTTAAATTTTTAATTACCAGTTATCTCTTCATTTATGCATGTAATAAAAAATGAGAACTAACAAATAGTGTCACTCTAGTTATCTCTTAGTTATTTCTTAGTTTTAGATTCATCTACAAATTTTTTAAACTTAGCTATCTTTTTCAAGAATTTACCTTTTTCCTAATTTAGGGCCTACTCATAATGTCTTGTTAATGACATGAAACTGACATGAAACTTGTTAAATTCACATGCAACTTGTTAACTTCCTGTTCAAGGGTTGACATCAATGACAACCAATAATTCAACAATTCAATGACAACTAATCTTTCAACAATCTCCTCCTTTTGCATTGATGGCAACACTTAGACACAACACTTAGTCATGGACAACACTTATGCTCATGTTGGCTCCCCATATATTCATGCCGCTTCTCTTTGTTTATTTGCCTTTGTTTTTCTCTCCCCCTTTTTCATCAATGGAAAAGGGTGAATTGTCCTTGGGGTTTCTCCCTCTATCTCTAAGCCTCTGATATCTACTGATGTTTCTCTTCATGGTGCTTCCTCGTGTAAATCTATGAGATAAAAATTATTCAAAAAAAATTCAAGTATTTCATGATTAATGTTGCTCTCCCATTTTCTTACTGTTCCAAATCCCTTGTAGATCACTGTGGGTCTAGAAATACTCCAAGTTTTTGTCGAAGATACTCAAAAGTCTCCCTCAGAAGAGGTTTAGTGAAGATATATGAAATCTATTCTTTTGTCCCAATGTACTCTACCTTGATTTTATTCTCTGTAACATGTTCCCATATAAAAATAAACTTGATTGGAATGTGTTTTGTATTGGAATCCATCACTAGATTCTTATATATACTTATAGCATTGGCATTATCACAAAGTATCAGAATAGGCTCGTTATATTCCACTTGTATGTCCTACAAAGTTTGCTTCATCCATAGAACCTGTGTACAACATGTTGCTGCTAAAATATACTCTGCTTCTGCTATGGACAACAATATTGAAGATTATTTCTTGCTCAAACACGATACCATACAATCACCCAAGTAGAAGGTTTCTCCACATCTACTTATTCTATCATCAACACTTCCTGCCCAATCCACATCTGTGTATGCAACTAGAGATAGATCATTCCCTTTTGGATACCATAATCCATAGTCTTTTGTTACTTTGAAATATATGAGTATTCTCTTTACTACCATAACATGTGTTTCCTTCAGTTTTGCTTGAAATATTGCAACCTTTCCAACTACTTGCATCACGTTTAGTCTCGATGCTATCACATATATTAATATTTCAATCATTGATCTATATATTCTCTGATCTGCATCCTTATATTTATCATCCTTTCTCAATTTTCAATTGGTCTGCATGGGAGTACTTACAGACTTGACATATACCATTCCAAACTTATTTAGCATTTATTTTATATACTTGGTCTAGGCGATGAAAATACATTTATCTTTCTAACATGTGTGGAGTCCTAAAAAGAAATATAACTCACCAAGTAATGGCATTTCAAATCCATTATGCATGTCTTTAGAATTTTTTTGACTCATCCTGTCATCATCACTTCCAAAAATAATGTGATCAACATAAAATTCAATTATCAATATACTACCTTGATTTACCTTTATGTAGAGATTATTTTATGCATTTCCTTTCTTGAACCCATGATGTTGTAGATACCTATCCAATATTAAATAGCCTACTATGGGGGCTTGTTTGAGTCCATACAGTGCCTTCTTCAATATGCAAGCATAATCTTCCTTTTATGATAGTATAAACCATTCTGGTTGTTCAATGTAGACTTATTCTTCTAGTTCGCCATTTAGGAAGGTTTATTTTACATCCATATTATATACTTTGATTTTATTTAAACATGCATAAGCCAAGATCATTTTGATTACTTCCATTCTGGCGACTAGGGAAAAAGTTTATTCAAAATCTATTCATTCAACCTGAGCATATCCCTTGCATACTAACCTTCATTTGCTCGTGGTTACATGTCCATCCTCGTTCATCTTGTTTCCAAATACCCATTTTCTGCCAATCATGCATTGGAAATAATGAGAGGGTGGGGGGTGAATCAATATTACCTTTATAAAAAAATTAGTAATTATTTTGTTATTTTATTAATCACCACAAAATATCAACATTGGATTTTCATTTAAAATCAATTATAAATACAATTAACAAGAATTACAAATTTTATAAAGAATGATATGTGATTGTGAAGGACACCAATCCTCTTTAGAGAACCAACTCTTGGAAACAGAAATCCCCTTCTTTCCCGAGCACCTACTCAAGGAAGCTACAACTCCCTGCTTCTTCAAGATCCAACTTGAAAGGAGGCTCCAACCCCCTATATTCTTCAAGAACCAACTTGAAAGGAGCCATCGACCCCCTTTTGTTCAAGTTTCAACCTATAGAAGACTACAATCCTTTCGAGGTCCTCCCTTCCACCCTCACTGCCCGATGTTTATTTTACTCTCATATATACTGGTGACTCTACTTCAGGTATACTTAGATATATCCCTGAGTCACACTTTCATTATTCATTATGATGGGTTTATATATATTACCAAACGATGTGCGCTATTGAACGTTGTGTCTCTTCAATGAATCAATGTTCCTCTTTAGTTTATTAACAAAATTACAATAATGTTATTAATTTTAATTAGAAACACATTTGATCTTTTTTTAATCTTTCTGCAAAAAGGTTCTTTAATTACAACTTTTACCTCATTTTTCTTGACTTCATAGTTATCTTTATCAGGTATTTTATCATTTATCAGTTATTTAGACATGATTCTACTCTTCTTATTTAATCTCATGTTTACTGTAATTGCAAATTATATTTTGAACTCAATTTCCCAGTGCACTTTTCCTGTACCTGAAATGGACAATTTCCATATGACCAAACTGTTGTGACTTATGGTTTAGAAAAAATATGGCAGACAAAAACATGTACTCCGGTTGTTTATACATTGGGAAATTCTCAACCACTCGATCCATAAAGTTGAGTTAGAAATTAATGTAGATTCGACTACCTGGAAGTTTGAAACGGAAAAATGAGTCGGTCACAATGCAATTCAAATTTTATCAGGGCTAGAGTCGGAGGTACTATAATTCAAATTTTATCCAAGTCAAAGTCGAAGGAAATGCAATTCGAAGTTTTAATGGGGATGAATTCAGAGGCACTTTAAGTCAAATTTTATCAAGTCAAAGTCGAAGGCACTACAAGTCGAAGTTATCTAAGTCAAAATTGAAGTCAGAGGCACTTTAAGTTGAATTTCATCCAAGTCCAAATTGAAGGCAATGCAGGTCAAAGTTATCGAAGTTAGAGTTGAAGTCGAAGGCACTACAAGTCAAAGTTTATTGAAGTCGAAGGAAATTCAAGTCAAAGTTATCTAATTCAGATTTGAAGTCAAAGGTACTATTTAAACTTAATAACTTTCACAAGTCCCTGACATCCCGATGGCCGATTGTCCCTACTATGGAGTTCCATTTCTCTATGTTTTGCATGTTTTTCACAAGTTCTCAACATCCCGATGGTCGATTGACCCGACTATGGAGTCACAAGTTCCCGACATCCCAATGGTCGATTGACCCATCTTTGGAGTCACAATTTCCCAACATCCTAATGGTCGATTGACCTGAATATGGAGTTCTATTGCTCTATGTTTTGCATGTTTTTTCACAATTTCCAGACATCCCTATAGTGGATTGACCCAATTGTGGAGTCACAAGTTCCCAACATTGTGATAGTCGATTGAATCGAATATGGAGTTCCACTACTCTATGTTATGCATGTGTGTTGTGTTGCAACCTCTTCTGAGTTTCTCTTTGATCAATCAGGTTCATCCTCTTTTTTGTCATCAATGGAAACATTGTCCAACATTCTCCCCCTTTGGCATTGATGGAAAATAGTAAGAACCTTTTATTTTAACTTGGTAACTGGTTTTAACTGTTGATCCTCCCCCTTTGATAGCAATGACATAAGGGACTTTCTTTTCTCCCTCTTAGGTGACTCTCTCCTTTTCCATGTGCACCTTCTTTTGATTTTTTGGTTTTTAATGAGGTATGGGAATTACTCCCAATTTTTGTCGAATATTTTCAAAGGTACTTCTGGGTAAGGGTTTTGTAAAAATGTCTACAATTTGTTCTTTTGTGTCTACATACTCCACTTTCACCAATTTTTGAGTAATCTAATATCTGATGAAATGGTATTTGATTAAGATATGTTTGGTTTTGGAGTGCATTACAGGATTCTTAGAGATACTTATAGCATTGGTGTTATCACAATTGATAGTGATTGGATGATCATATTTCACTTGTAAATATTCTAGGGTTTGTTTCATCTAGATCACTTGTGTGCAACAATATGCAACAATAATGTATTATGCCTCTATCGTGGATAGTGATATAAATATTTGTTTCTTACTTAGCCATGCCACTAGACACCTTCCTAGGAAGAATTCTCGTCCACTAGTGTTTTTCCTTTCATCTATACTACCTGCCCAATGTACATCAATATATGCACTCAAAGTAAACTATTTTGTTTTTGGGTACCTTAATCTAAAGTCAAATGTAGCTTGTGTTAGAAAAATAGGATCACAAAGCAATAAAATAAAAAAAATTGCGGAAATAAAACATAGAGGTGCACAATACAATAGAGACATAGATATGTGTGCTTCACCCAGTGTGGGATACATCCACTAGATAAATTGCCAGGGCCTTCATTTTTATTATCCAGCAAAATGAAGGGATACAACCTACAACACACCTACTATAAATTCATCTTCTTTCTCTCACAGTCTCCTCTCTCAAAATACAATATTCACAATAATCCACATTTTCAATACAATTCCCTCATAAAAGAGGGTTTCCTTCTAGGGAAAAAATCCCTAACATAATCTCTACCATCAGATCTGTGACTTAACGATGAATGGTCAATATTGACTATGAAATTACAATATACATTTACAAGGAAATTTTTCCCTCGAGGGATGTTTCCCAATGGCCCTCGGACCCCCCAGCCTAGGGGATGAGCCCCCCTACAACCCCCCTACATGGAGGGGTGTACAATATTTTAGGGTGTACAGTCTTCATGGGGTATAAACACGGCTGAAAACAAAGACCTCTGAATCAGGAAGATAAGCATGCTCCATAACCAACAATCTCCCACTTGGAGACTGATCACAACAACTCCACCGATGTTGTATATGCTAGACTATGATCCTTCTTGGACCTCAAAAATTTATCGTCTTCACCTTCATGCTTGAAGGCCAACTGAAACTGAGCAGGGACTCAGTTTCTCCCTGGTTACTTCCTTTATTAATATGTTTGCAGGATTCTGGCTAGTATGTATCTTTTCCAACTTCAATTGTCCATCTTCCAAGATGGATCATATGAAATGGTACCTAATTTTTATATTCTTAGTCTTAGAATGGAAGGTTGAGTTATTTGCAATATGCATGGCACTCTCGTTGTCACAATATAAACTATTATTCTCCTTTTGCAAGATTTTATTAGGTATGTATCTTTTCCAACTTCACTCGCCCATCTTCCAAGATGGATCATATGAAATGGTACCTAATTTTTATATTCTTAGTCTTAGAATGGAAGGTTGAGTTATTTGCAATATGCATGGAACTCTCACTGTCACAACATAAACTATTATTCTCCTTCTTATTTGCCAATTCCTCCGTAATCCTCAGTAACCAAATCATCTCTTTAATAGCCTCTGTAGCTGCAACATACTTTGCTTTCGTTGATAAAATTGAAACAATATTTTGTAGTTTTGAATCCAACTTAATGTTGTTCCACCCACAAGTAAAAACATACCATGGTGCTCCTCTCATATCTTTATCACCTACCATATCCTAACATATCCCTATAGAACAATGTCTCAACCACCAAAACATAATACATGAGAAAAGGATTCTCAAATACTCGAGAATCCACTTTACTACCTCCCAATGTTCTTACCCGATTTTTCATATACCTAATCATAACTCCCACCACATGTGCAATATTTGGTCTTATTCAAACCATCACATACATCAAGCTACTAATTGTTGATGAATAAGGGAGCCCTGTATTACGTATTCTATTTCCTCTTGTGTATTGGGACACATTTCCTTAAGTTAATTTGAAATGGTCACAAAGGTGTACTAATTGGTTTCCATTCTACATTCTAAATCTCTCCAACACCTTCTCTATGTACTCACCCTCTAAACCAATTTTAAATGGTGTTTTTCCTATCTCTTTGTTATTCTCATTATAATTGTGATAATAAGCTCTTCGAGAAGCAAACCTTTTACTCCCACTTAAATGTTCAAGTACAAGATGATTCAAATGAAAAGTCTCCTTGTTATATATAGGAGACTAGAGGTATAATTACAACTAATGTCCTAAAGTCAATATAATTAAAATAACATTACTAATCTAAATTACAACTCAATGGCCTAAACTGGACATAAATAAATAGTACATTAATGTTATATGCCCCAATTAAAGGGTATGAGCCAATATTAGGGTTGGAATATGCCCCTCTCCTCGAGACAAGTGTTGTCCACAACACTTGAGTAATCCCCCAGATGCTTCTGTATAAAGAATCATCTTCCCAAGTGGAATCTTCAACAGTTTCTCCATTTAATGAGATACCTGGAATGGGATCTGCCCTTCAGCCTATTAATTCTTTTGTTAGTGATGGCTTCAGTATCCAATGTGATTTTTTCCTTCCTCGTGAATTTCTGGAAATGTAGTTTGAACTTGGATCTTATCGCCTATAACCTTTCTTTAAGCATGAAACATGGAAAAATGTATGTACTTGAAGATGCACGCTGTGTCCAATTTGTATGCCATAGTACCAATATTTTGCAACACCTTATATGGGCCATGCATTTCTGGTGATAATTTATTATCCTATTGTCTTGTTTGAGGGACATCTGTTTGTATGTTTTTAGTCTTAAAAATACCCAATAATTCTACTTCAAAACTTTTCACTACGATGTTGATCTCTGCTTATTATTTCATGCTTATTATGTGCCATGGTTAGGTTGTCCTTAAGATTTGGAGAATTTGTTGTTGATTCTCTATGTGATCTTCCAATGCTTTTGAACCTTTAGATTTTTCTTTTAGGTGAAGAAGTGATGGAAGGAGGGTGGTATCCATAAAGTGCCATAAATGCAGGTGTCATTTTAAGGTATAGAAAGGAAGTGTTATACCACCATTCCCGCCAAGGTAACCATTTGAACCATTGTGTTTGTTTATCGAGACAAAACAACGAAGGTAGCCTTCAGGACATTTTTTCACTATCTCTTTGTCCATCGATTGAGGATGATAGGATGAGCTATGAGCCAATTGAGTACCCAAACAAGTTAGTGTCAATTCTCAGTCTAAAAAAATGTCCAAGGAATATGGGATCTCTGTCACTCTTTATACACCTTGGCCGCCATGTAGCTTTTGAACTGCTTCCATGAATGCGTGGTAACCGTACTAGCTTTGAAGGATGAGAGAGTGCACAAAAGTGTGCATACTATTAGCTCATCAACAATCACTACCATGATGAAACTCTTTCCTTCGACTTTGGTAACCCTTTTATGAAATCCATGGAAACCTTTTCCCAGTGTTGACTTGGGATGATAATGGTTGTAAAGACCCCGGGTCTTAATTGTTTCCACCTTTATTTTGTTGGCAAACCACACATTCTCGCCACAAACCTTTGAACATCGGGCCATACATCCCAAAAAAATCCTTCTTGACTCCTATGGTAGGTTAAAATCCCGAGTGCCCTCCTATTGAGAGGTGTGCAATTCCAATAGTACCTTTTGTTTGAGTTGGGAGTTCTTACATAAATATGTTTACATCTTTGTACCATAGTGAATCATTTTTCCATGTAAATGTATCCGATGACTGAACTCAAGGCAACCTTTGAATGAGAGTCCACTTTTTCACATTTTTCCATTCATCCCTTTGCTTCTATTATCCAACGGGTTGGATGATCGAGACAAGAAAGGCCTCAACATCTTCATCCTTTCGAGAGTGGAATCTACCACAACATTTTTCTTTCCCATTTTATAGATGATTTCAAAATCATAGCCCAATATCTGGTTACCCATTTTTGTTGTTTTCCAAGATAGTCTTTGTTCCAAGAAGTATTTAAGACTATCATGATATGTTTTTCTTGACCTTTGAAGTGCTCTACCTACGTAAGGACGCCATTTTTCAATGCATGGTATTGCCATCATTTCCTTCTCATAATGTGGGTTTGTGTAAGTCTCTCCTGAGTGAAGTCGACTTCAAAAGCCAAAGGGCCTTCCTTCAGTATTAGGACAACACCACCTCCATTTCTCGAGGCATCACATTCCACAATAAAGGTTTCTGTGAAGTCCGGAGTGGTCAAGACAGAAGCTTACACATCACCTCTTTTGTTGTTCAAAAGATTTAGTTGCCCCCGGAGTCCATGAAAATGCATCCTTCTTAGCTAGTGTCATAAAGGTGCTGCAGTATTCTTCCATAGTTCCAACAAACTTAAGCAAGAGTAACTGTCAAACCCAAAAATCCTAAGATTTTTAATGTTTTGGGAATCAGCCCAAATTCATCATGTGGCCTTAATCTTGTTAGGGTCTACCTGACACCTTCTATGAGATACAATATGACCCAAATACTCTAATTTCTTTTACTCCAAAGAAACATTTGGATGGTTTAGCATATATTGTTGTCTTTTAGTAGC
The DNA here is from genome assembly GCA_010110895.2 of Picea sitchensis. Lineage (NCBI taxonomy): Eukaryota > Viridiplantae > Streptophyta > Pinopsida > Pinales > Pinaceae > Picea > Picea sitchensis. The sequence continues at coordinate 27,823 of SNQJ01S0015089.1, read as the reverse complement.
TAGCACCTTGTCAACATGGTGCTTGAAATGGAATTCATCAACCTGAATGTGGAAGGTGCATTTTGTATACACAAAGGCATGAACAAAAATTCATAATGGCCTTCTAAGTGAGTTCAAATGTTGTTTTTTGGGATATCTTCTTCTCCATTCTCATCCTGATGATACCCCAACAAAGATCCAATTTTGTGAAATAGATTGCCCATGTAGTTCATCTAACAATTCATCAAATCACTTGAATGAAAATTATCTTTAATAGTGGATCTTGTTTGAGCCTCTATAAACTGGACACACACGCCATGAGTTATATTTCTTGAAGTCACACACCACCGTGCAAGAGTAAGAACTTTGGCTAGGTCTAATAATGCCATCCTCTAACATTTCTTCAACCATGTGCCCAATTTCACTCTTCCGGGCATAAGGGTATTTGTATGGCTAGATGTTAGGAGGAACACTCCAGAATTAGGTGAATATTAAGATCATGATTTCGAGTGGGTGGGAGACCTTTAGAATATCTTCAAATACTTTGAATGCTTATCAACATCCTTTGGAGATCTTGAGGAATAGATCTTGGATGTTTGAACACCTAGTGAGCATATTTGTGCACAATGCCTCGATGCCCCTTTTCAATACTCTTGTCATGCCGTTAGATCTTATAACCTTACCGAGATTCCTCTCAGATACCTCCAACTCAATTTATTTTCCTTCCAAAAAAAAAAAAAAAAAAAAAAGTTCTTGAAAATTAAAAGCCACCGTTCTAATGATTGTAACCATTGGATTCCTAGTACAACATCTCACACCCATGGGTATAGTAATCATTGGACTATTCATTACATATTCCCCATAGTAAGATTTGTCTTATTTCATTTTCCTAAGCAATTGATAGTTCTCCATCCGCAATCATTACTTGAAACTCGTGTCGGATATACAAACAATTGAGATATTTGGCTAATTTATGCTGAATGAAATTATGAGTACCTTAATCAATTAGACTATTACCTTTTTCTTTTTGATGTATCCTTCAATATTGAGGGTTTGGAGGAGTGCTAATTCTAGCCAATGAATTGCACGACATCGTGGGAGTCAACACTCCTTCGTGAATTTAAAATTGCTTCTATGTTTTCATCTTGGAGATGGTTCTTGTTCTTGTCCATCTTCCTCTCACACCATGTAGAATACCCTTCACCACACTTATGTCCCTTTATCAGACTTGTCACAATTAAAGCATAAACCTTTTGCTTTTCTTTTCCTCCAATTGAGTTGAGGTGTCAACCTTGTGTAGGTTGAGGTGTTTTAGAGAAGGAGCATTGTTCTCTATAGATGTTAAGATAGGTCCTTCTAGCAGCTTCATAGCCGTATTTTTACTTTCTCAACATTTCTTTCACCTTAAATGCATTCTCCGAATGATTTGGGTTCCCAAAGGCGAACCTCATGTTGAATGTTATCCTTTAAAGTTCCTATGAATATCAATCAAGTGCTCATCTCGAATATCATTACCTTTATATTCAATCTTTGGAAGTTCTCAATGCCTCAGAATCGAACTTTGCTTGAGATTTATCAATTGGCTAAAGAAGGTATTGCCTTGTATCCTCATAGTGTGATATCATTTATTCCATAAAAATTGTCCAAGTGACGAGTGATTTATGGTGAACAAAGCCATCGCATACCAAAAACACAAATTGATTAGATTCTAAATATAAAGAAGCAATTATGCCTTTGTGTATGTGGCACATTATGAGATCAAAGAACTGCTTCCATCAAGTATCCATGTGATTGGGTCCTTACATCAAACTTCCTCATGTCAATCTTATGAACGGGTTGGTCTTCAAACCAAAGTTGGAGAGCTTTCCATTCTGATTCACCTTCCTTGTAACCTCACATCATGAATTTCATGGATGCATTTTCACTTTCGTGTGTCTTTTTCTCATATTTTAAATTTTTCAATACTTCCATGATCTTGAAGCTTCCATTGAATCCATCTTAGTATCCAAATTAGATTCCATTGAATACATATTAGTATCCAGCAACTTAGATTCACTTGAATCCATCTTAGTTTCCATTGGAATCCATCTTAGCTTCCATTGAATCCATCTTATTTTGTAGTTCATTTATGTCCCTACTTATTTCTTCAATGCTCATCAAGAGTCCAAGTAGGATTTTCTGGAGGCTTATTTGGTGTAGAAGTTCCATTTTTGGGTGGCATGTTGGCCAAGTATCACTTTTGAACCTTGATTTTGAGGTGGTTCTGCTAGACAATATTTATTCTGTTGTATCTCCCAATTTTTGGCCCTTATAGGTATGAAACTTTCTCTTATGTATTTCTCTGATATTTTTTCTCTGCAATGCCACAGGTCTGATCAAAATTGGATGTGCCAAGTGGGATTTACGGTAGCTTCCCCACAACTTGCCGATTTTTGTCCTTTCTGGTAGATCTTACTTGTATAGTGTGCCCCGCACAAAATAATTGATATAAAATTCTGAAACTCGCACCCAAAATACTACAGTCTGTCCACGATCCAATGCAACCAGTGCCATGCAATTTGGATACTCTAGGAAGAAGTTATGATTGTTTTACCTGGAACACCTTCTTGAGACTAGTCAGATACCCTATCTTACACAGGGTGTATATACAAATTTAAGATGACCCAGAAGATGAACTTTTTACCACAGATACATTACCAATTTCTGTAAATGGTATCTGGATTTCAGGGTCTGAAACGTTACATGAATTTTGTTATAGAAAAACTTCCGCAATGACCCATTTCATCATGATTCCAGAACCCTCTCTTGTACAGGCTGTACCTCAGAAAGTGTAAGGCCTCAGGAGCTGAATTTTGAACCCAACGTACCTTGATCCGTCTTATAAATATTCTCCAATCTGTTCCTTCTGAAACATTGTAGAAAAAAAGTTATAGTGAAAATTCCACGGTGTCTCAGATGTAGCAGCGAAACCCCAAGACCTTGAGCTCTGATACCATATGTTAAGAACCAAACATCAATATAGCATATAAAAACCTCAGGAAAAGTACTCAACTCCTTGAAAAATAGATAATTTCAGATAATAAGCCTCTTCGAGGGGGAAACCTCCTTTTACCCCACTTAAATGTTCAAGTACAAGATGATTCAAAATGAAAATGTCTCCTTGTTATATATAGGAGACTAGGAGGTATAATTACAAATAATGTCCTAAAGCCGACATAATTAAAATAAAATTACTAATCTAAATTACAACTAATGGCCTAAATCCGACATAAATAAAATAACATTACTAATCTAATATGCCCCAATTAAGGGGTAATGAGCCAATATTAGGGCTTAACAAGCACCCAAATCATTCATTGCAAATGAATTAGATAATTTATTCTTGAGCAAATTTATATCTTGCATATTAGACCCTGCAATAAGCATGTCATCTACATACAATAGTAAGATAATATAGCTTCCATTTTCTAACCTTTAAAGAAAACACAGTGATAAGAATGACATCCACTATAACCTTGTTTTGTCATAAGCCTATCAAACTTCAAATACCACTTACTTGGAGCTTTCTTTAGGCCATACAAGCTCTTCTTCAACATGCATACAAAATTTTCCTTCTCTTTGACCTCATACCCCTGTGGTTGTTTCATATAAATCTCTTTCTCTAAATCCCCATGGAAAAGTTGTTTTTACATCTAATTTTTCAAGATGCAAATCTTCTAATGCAACAAGACTTAAAATAGACCTAATTGAAGTCATATTAAGAACATGAGAAAACATTTCATCAAAATATATACCTTTCTTTTGTGCAAACCCATTTACAACAAGTCTAACCTTGTACCACGTTTTTTCTCTATCTTCTTCCTTCAACTTGTAAACCCATTTATTCTGCAATGTTATTTTTCCTGTAGGAAACTGAACCAAGTCCCAAGTATGGTTATTTACCAAGGAATATATTTCCTCTTTCATTCCTTTCTCCCACTTCTTCTTAGTGTCTACCTACATTTCCTCTTCATAACATTCTGGTTCACCAGAATCAGTCAACAATAAATAATATAATGAAGGGGATCACCGTTCAAGGGGTTTGCTTAACCTGGTAGATCTTCTAACAACACTTGTAGGAGTTTGATATACCTGTTGCTCCTTTTTTTGTACATTTTGATTTTATGGTACCTTTGGAATTCATTTTTTAGTGATCTCATCAAGCACTGTGTATTCTAGTTTTTCTTTTTCCTGTTTCTTTCCCTGCAACTAATCTTTGTACATGAACTTCTCATTGAATATGAAATATATACTCCTAATGATTTTGTAATTTTCATAATCCCATAAGCAATAACCAAAATAATTAATACCATATCTAATAAAGGTACACTTCTTAGATTTTTCCTCAAGATTTGTTCTATTTTGTTTATCAATATGGACAAATGCTTCACAACCGAAAGTCTTCAAACACAATAGTTTACCTTTTTGCTTTTCCATGCCTCCTCTGGAATTACACCATCCAAAGAGCTTGAAGGTCCTCTGTTTATTAATTAAACATCAATATCTACAACATCTTCCCAGAACTGTAAGGGAAACTCTGCATGCAATCTCATACTCCTTTCACGCTCCATGATGGTCATGTTCATCCTTTCTGACACCATTTTCTTGTGGTGTTCCTAGAACTGCCTTCTCTCTATGAATCCCATGGTATGAAAAATAATCATCAAACTCCTTATTGCAATATTCACCTCTGTTGTCTGATCTGAGACACTTCAACCTTTTTCTTGTCTCATTCTCAACCAAATCTTTCCATTTCTTAAAAGTGTCAAAAACATCATATTTTTGTCAAATGCAATGAACCCAAGTTTTTCTAGTTGCATCATCAAGAAAAAGTAACATAATAATGAGAGCCACCAAGAGATGATACCTGAGATGGTCCCCATACATCTGTATGCACAAGATCTAACCTTTCACTCTTCTTTTCTTTTCCAACTCTGAGGAATCTGACTCTCTTTTGTTTTCCATAAACACAGTGCTCACAGAAATCCAAATCAATTTGTTTAAGATCTAGAAATAAATTTATTTTCTGAAGTATCTGCAACCCCTTCTCACTCATGTGTCCAAGACTATGATGACACAATGTTGTATCCACTCTTGTAGAAGCTAAATATATAGAAGAGTCAGTATTACAAGTACATAAATACAATGTACCTACCTTCTCTCCTTTTTCTATCACCAGTGATCCTTTGGTGACCTTCCACACCTTATCTGAAAATATGGATATATAGCTTTCACTTGCCAACTTCCCTATTGAAATTAGATTTTTCCTTATATATGGAACATGTCTTACCTCTTTCAAAAACCATTGGTTTCCATTCCTTTGCTTTATTTTTACCTTTCCCATTCCAACAATTTTGCATGGTGCATCATCACCCAAATGAACCTGTCCAAAATCACCTTGAACATAATCTAGAAAAATTTTCCTATGGGGCGTGGCATGAAATGAAGACCCTAAATCTACTAACCAAGACTCAGAAATATTATCTACAGTAAAAATCAAAGCATCTTGTAACACATCACCTAAAACATTTTCTTCCTGATTTTTCTCCTGTTGTCCATCTCTTTGTTTCTTTGGATCTTTGTAGTCTTTCTTCAGATGTACTTTATTCCCCAAATTCCATCATTTTATCTATCCCAATCTGGATTTGAATTTTCCCTTCCTATAATTCCCATGGTTCCCTGATTCCTTTCCTCTCTCCTTTTGTCTTCCCTTGTTCTCCATGTTTAATGCATTACCTGATGTCTCACCTATGATTTTCCATCACATTTCCTCGCTAAGGATAACACCAACAACATAATCAAATTTTAGAGTGTTTGAACCAAAGACCGAGTTACTTACAACCATGACCAAGCCATTCCATCTTTCTGGCAATGATCACAATATTAGAAGAGCCCCGACCTCATCATCAAAGTCCACTTTTATAGAACTTAGCTTATTAGTAACCGTATTAAATTCATTTGAATGATCTGCAATAGACCCACCTTCTGACATCTTCATATTAAATAATCTCTTCATTAGAAATACCTTATTGGACACCAAGGGTTTTTCATATAGTTTATCCAATGTGCCCATCAGCTCCTTCATTTCCTTTTCTTTTGAAATAATGAAAGATATCGATGTTTCCAGAATCAACTGTACCGTTCCTACTATATTTATGTCAAGAACCTCCCATTCATCGTCCTTCATGGTCGTCGGCTTCTTTCTATTCCACCCAATGGTAGGAATAGATCCTTATGATATAAATAATCTTCCATATTCATCTTCCATAACTGGTAGTTTTTTCCATTAAATTTCTCGACCCTAAACTTTCCATATTCCACCATTGGTCCCACTCAAACCAGGAACCCTCTTTTCTCACGAGTTACCTTTCGCCATGATACTAGTTGTTAGAAAAATAGGATCATGAAGAAATAAAATAAAATAAATGTGGAAATAAAACACAGAAGATAAAAAATACAATAGAGACACAGACATATGTGGTTCACCCAGTGTGTGCTACGTCCACCAGAGAAATTGTCAGGTCCTTCCCTTTTATTATCCAACAAAATGAATGGATACAACTTACAACACACTCATTGTAACTTCCTCTTCTTTCTCTCATTGTCTCCTCTCTCAGAATACAATATTCACAATAATACATAGCCGCAATAAAATTCCCTCATAAAAGAGGGTTTCCTTCTAGGGAAAAAATCAATAAAAATAACTTCTACCATCATATATGCGAACTTATATTGAACGATCCAAATTGACTACAAAATTACAATATTTTACAAGTCATTTTTTCCCAAATTTTCGCTTCGGGGGCATTGTCCCCAAATTCCCCTCCAGTGGGGGGCTAGAAAAATTGTCTTCGCCCCCCCTGGTGACAACAGTGAGGGGGAAATCCCCTCCACACCCCCCATACGGGAATGGGGTCCAATCACAGTTGAAACAAACCTCTGAATCAGGAAGATAATCAGGCTCCACAACCAACATCTTTTGTGCAAACCCCTTTACAACAATTTTAGCTTTGTACCACTTTTTGCCTCCATATTCTTCCTTCAACCTGTAAACCCATTTATTCTTTTTGGAGTTACTTCACACACACCTAGTATTTATTCAATGGAGATGGGATAGATCATATGTTGGGTGGCACGAAAGAACGATACTTATTGTTGCTTGTCGCTTGCTAAGGGAATATAGCTTTAGGAAGTGGAAGTAGAAGGGAAACAATGCCATCGCCTATTCTTCTTATTGGTCCTCTCCAATTCCAATTCTTGATGGGCATGCTATTACTCAAACTATATAGATTGAAAAAATCGACAGATATACCCGAACTATATAGATTGAGTTAACAGATTGGCAGATATACTCGAACTATATAGATTGAATTAACAGATTGGTGGATATAACAACTAATAACTTACTTATGGGTCTAAGAACCATACTAACAACTAATGTATAGATGCAGTCAGCATAATGTAGAATGCAGATGACAGCTAGTAACTTCTCCTACCAAAGAGTTTGACCGGCTTGCTTGAACTCTGATTCAGACCTGTGGGTAGGGGATAGAAACCTGGGCAGGGGATGTCAGTTTCCAAACTATCTAACTGTTCTGTCATTCACCACCCCTCTTCCTACTCAGTCCATTTTATCCATCCCCACTTCGTATTCTTCATCGGATTGACTGCTTCCAATTCGTCTTGAAGGATTGGTTCGAGATCGAATCAACATCTGACAAACATTCATTTTGTCTTTTCAAATTTCGGAACTATTTATAACCCTAGTGTATAACACATATAGCTTGTTGAGTGCCCAACTCAATCTATAATAAGGTGGTGCCTATCCACCCATATTGACAAAAGATGTACATGGTTCCTATTCCTTATTAAACCCCTGCTTTCTCCCACCACAACTATGATTGGGTTAGTTAGTTCCGAGGAGTTCCACCAACATCTGCAGGCACCTCTCTTAATTCTTACACTCTGGCTCAGCTATCTGCCGCTCTTTCTCAACCATCTGCTTTGTTTGAAAACAAGGTATTGTAACTAACTCCATCGCTGTGCGAGCAAGGATCTCTTTATCAAAAAGTGGATCGATCCGAACAGATGATAGGGAATGGGTGGGAGAAAGGTTGGTAAAGCATTGGGAAAAGGTGACCCTCTACTATCATAAATCCTCGAGTTATAATGAAAAACAAGCTAGATGATAGGATATTTGTTGCTTTCTCTATAAGGCAGGTTTTCCCCTATTGCAACTGGAGAATTTTCATCATATAAAAGAATAATTTTGGTGCCTTTCCTTTCGAGCCAAGTGCAGGTGGGAAAGGCTATCAACTTGCTTAAATAATATAAAGGATTGAATACCTATCTGCATGTGTCTACCACTACTACTATATGTAATAGCTTACTAGGTATGGGTAGGACTTACCACTTGGCGAGAACTACTCAGTTTGGATAACCATGCTTTGTTCTTACTCATACAGGGGTGGGACTTTACTAAGCCTTTCGGACCATCTTTCAAACAATTCTAGTTTTTTTCATCCGCCTTTAATAATAATAATAGGGGGGCATCAAGAGAACTACATAGATCTCTTCCCTGCTTCTCGGGATTCCTCCTCGGCTTAGAGAAAAGTTCCATTCATCCATTCATCAAATGACTTAGGAACCCTTTGTTCAATGTTGTCCCCCCGATTGAGCATCCAGTTATCACTTGTAAGGTTTTGTTGTGCCTCACTTCATAATAATCTTATGCATAATTAGTTACGAGTTGGAACCAAGAGATAGGTATGGATAGCACTCTGTTCTGAGTTAGTCATTCAAAGGGAGTAGGCCCATCCATTGGATCACCCGTTTATTGAATGGATTGAGAATGGTAGTACAATAACCAGTCGATCCACACCACTTGAGAATCATTAATATAGGTATGGGTAGAACTTCGCTCTGGCCGATGGAGCTTCCAGCTGGTGTTTCTCATTTATCCCTAGAGTATACTAGGCATGCCCGGGTAGGACTTCGCATTGACTTGTTTATGATCGCTCCATTTCCCCATTCTCTACATTGGGGAATTAGTGGGAACATCCAATCAACATACATCTTATGTATTTAAACGAAATTCCTGAGACAAATCTCACATTCAACAATCATGGATAGGACTTCATATCGATCATATGAATAATTATATATGGTAGATGCTCCAGCCCCCCTAGCATCCCCTACTCAACCAGTAACTAAGTTCCACTAGGTTTGGGTAGGACCTAATTCTAAGCTACCTGTAAATTCTCTCCACTCGCATTTACAGAAGGTTCCTCTTCTCATGAGTCCGGAATGGGGTTCAGAACTGCTCACATGGAATGAGTTTTGGGGAGGCATAGATGGAGGGATAGAGAAAGCATGTTGTGATCCTATTGGTTTTCATCATGCACGAAGTGAGTGGGTCTCTAACATTCCATTCTTATTTGTCCCACACTCCTATACCATATTACTACATTTCCATCGGTAGTTTGAGGAGGGGTGAGGATTTAAGGTTATTCCTTGCTTATTAGTCATAATTAGTCATTATCCAGTCTCCTATATTTTAGGGGAGAATATTCCACCTTGAGAATATTATCTTTCAGTTGACACTTCAATTTGACTAGTTGAGTTGAGTTTAGATGTTGCATTGGTTTTTTCACCATGCAAAATTGGGATCATTACCAGCTCACTACTCTTTGTTCAGTCAATTAACTGAAGACTAGTTGATTAGTTAACTCAGCTAGGTGGCAATTCACTCCCATAACTGCCTGAGAGACTAGACTAGGTGGAAATTTTCTCTTGTCACTGTTGGTGTTTGTCCAGATCAATATAGACCACCACTATGGCTCATTAGTTAATCATTTATCCTATATATATTGTAAATTATTCACTCTTTGAGTGTGGAATATGGTTAATGATAATTCTTTCATTCTTTCTATCTTGCTTCTTCTTTCTCAATTTCTCTCTGCAAATGTGTATAGTATTTTCTAGCTAGATCTATTCTGTGCAGGTTCAACACATTTACATGGTATCAGAGCCGATGGACTACTAATAAAAAGATACACCAAATCATTTTTTGCAGGTACAAAAGATTGAATACAACAAAAAGATGGATTATTTGCCGGAAATACTTCTCACGCCTCACAACTATTTGGAATGGAAGCCAAAAAAAATTCTTTTGCTAAGATGCAAAGGCTTATAAAAAATAACCATGGCAATGGAAGTAGAGCCTGATTCTGTCGATGAGAAAAATGACTTTCTCAATAGACAATATATGACCATAGGAAGTATTGGCATGTCTGTTTCTCCCTAACTTTTCCATCAAGTATATGAAGAATCACAAGGATCAAATCCAAATTAATTATGGACCAGATTGGAGGTTCTATTTGGGAATAAAGAATATTGTGAATATTTCATGCAAGAGGTCGAACAGATAGAGCCAGAAGAGAAGCCATCAGAAGATCAAGCCTCTTATTATGAAGAGTCTTCTACAAATTATTTGTAGAAATTTGTATTCCATTAATTGAAGATGATGTCTACTCCATTTCAGATTTGTTTTCTAAAATTCATGTGGAATATGTATGACATGCATCTCAGGAGTCACATGCAGACACTTTTGCATGCACCATGCATGTATCTCAGGAGACAAAAAGGGAGCCACGCACATCAGATGCCATTCTGATATTTTCTGAGCCAAATTTATAGAAACAGATTGGATATTTTAATTCCTCTCGGGAAAATGTCCAATTTCAAAAAAAAATTGTTCGAAACGGATTCTGAAAAGTGAAGTTATGATCGTTTCAAAATCAACAAAATTTCAGCGTTTTTCCAGAAACGGCTGCACGGTTTTCAAAATTTCATCCAAAATTTATTTGGATGTTATTCATTACAAGAACATAAAGTGCATATGTGTGGAAATATCAATGATGCATATACTTCATCAGATCCATGTAGACATCTACATCTTCAAAAAAATCTCCAAAGAGAACAAACTTGCACATTTGCGAGGTCTTCTTGGAGTGAAGGACATGGTTGCTTAGCAACTGCCTTTTGTTCCTTATCATTTTTTATTTTATGCATTGTAATTTGAGGGGGGGGTTTGTTCCCATGAGGTTTTCACT
>SNQJ01S0015088.1:164216-178296 GCA_010110895.2 Picea sitchensis | reverse complement strand
GAAGAAGAAGATCACACCACTTAAGATCAATTTTGGTTTATCACATTTTAATAAAAATGGTAAGGAATTACTTGACTTCTTTATAATTTTATTTCTATGTTGAAAAAAATTTGAGAGGATCTTTCTTAAATCTCCATAGTTTTAATAAGTTAAAAAGTTAGGGATGTCCATATTTTTAAAAGTATTTTGAAATTGAGATTTAAGGTAAGCATATGTAGGACATTCTAAGAGAGTGGTTTTCATCTCCACCTTCTTAGTATCACAAAGATGACACATTCCTTCATTCCATGGTGTTTTAAGAACTGTCAACACCCTATTTCACCATGGAGTTTCTGAAAGTTCTTTCTATTTAAGCAATGCTAATTTCTTCTTTACATTAGTTAAAATAAAAAATTACTTTTGATCTTCTAGATTGAGGTTAATGATCTCTTTATAAAATCTTAATTTTCTCTTATCCTCTAATTATTTAGCCTAGTATGATTCCTCCTTAAATTTATAAGTAATGGTACTTTTAATGTTATCAATGACTTCCTCCTCTATTTAAATATGTTGCTAATGTTTATATGACTTTCACTAGAGTTTAAATAAATTTTAGGAAGCCTTTTTTATTTCATGTTAGGTATCTTGTGCTTGGTCCACTGATAGAATCAAGGTGCATTTTATAGTCTAGTATTGAATATATTGTCTAATTTGTGTCTTTGTAACACTAATTTGTTAGCCCATGTAGACCCAATACAATATGTTATATACAAAACTAAAAATATAGTAATAATAAATTTAATGTGGACCAAATAAGAATCATTCACAAATATTTATACATATAAAAATAACAATATAAAAACAAAATTGAATAAATTACTAATGGAAGAAGAGGAATAAGAGATAATTTTGTTTGATACAAATCTTGGTTGTTGTTTTTTCAATTCATGGTATCAACTATGAGTTACATGATACCAAGCATTAATATTAAAGAACACCAACTTAAATCTATCAAGTAACTTAGGATTTTAAAAGCATCGAGAGATTTGTTGGAACCTTAGGTTCCGATGGTTCATCCCTCTTCTACTGGAGACAGTCGGTCGGTCAGTTGACTACCAACTAGAGACAATAAGTCAGGTGGTTGATTATAGAGTCAGTCAGACAATCGACTAGTAGTCGAAGATAGTTGATCGATGAATCGACGAGCTGAGCAATTGACTACTTATTGGATGACTGAATGGTTAGGTCAACTTGTTAAGTCGACTAACCGGCGCAACAACACAAACTTACCAGAATCTATTCCAACCATCGATGATTTTATGTGGAAAAGATCTTCCCAATTTCAAGGAAATGGGTTAGATCGTGAGACTACAAATAAAGGACCCTATGGGTCGATTTCAATGCAATGAAAATTTGTGGTGATTTCATTCAATGATGCATTGTGATGTTTTTATCACAATGCATTATGCCAAGTGTGAAAATGGTGTCTTTAGACATCATTGATACCCTTTGTTTAGTTTATTTATCTTATGTCATCTCTGCAGATTTTGTTTTTCGTTCTACTCAAGGTTACCCCACTCCCCAACATGGTATGATAACAATTGGTTTTGACCTCTCTTGTTGTCGACAAATCTTGCTGAGTTACATCTTACAATGATTGACTTCAGGATGTTGATTTGTTGACTATAACATGTGCATATCATCATATATGTAAGATATTAAAGATGGATTCCAATATTCATTCTATTATTTTGAATGGAATCGATTAAATGTTATTTGGGTACTATATATAAAGACTCTGTTGAAAAGAAAAGGGATTTGGCAATATACAAAGGAAACTGTTCCATATCCAAAGGATGACCATGTGAAGTTTGTCATCGACGAAAAGAAGGATGAGGATGTTGGGGTCATTATAACATACATTTCTCGGGATATTTTCTTTCATACAAGAGGGATCAACTTCCCTCATGAAGTTTGGAAGAAGTTGGAGTCTTTGTTTGACAAATTTTATGAGATTCAAGTTATGCAGTTCAAGAAAGAGTTGTTCTCTCTTGATGTGCATTCCTTTAAAAGGATTGAAGACTATTTGGCACATGTTAAAGAACTGTAGTTAAAATTGGTTGAATGTGGAAGAATTTTCATAAGAAAGATGGACAACTCATCAAAATGGTCCCGATGAATCTAAGAAAGCCTTTTGACGTGTTCTCTTCCGCGTTCCAGACAAATTGGCAGGAAAACAAAGAAGATGGTAAGGACTATACTTTTGATACCTTCTGTGGTTTACTAATTAATGATCAACACAAGTTTCTTGATGAAGGGAAGCTTGGTGGTAAACTTCAAGCTTACATGCTCAAGGGTAAAGGAAAGATGAATTATAAAGAAAGAGGACACTTCGATGATCTTGTACTAGAAAACTAAAGTAAAACTAATGAGTGTATGTCCACCAAAAAGAATCCAATGAAGAAAACATGTTTGTACTTGATCTATATTGGATCATTACATTATTTACACTTTTTTTATGGTCCAAACCTTATTGTAAAAAACAATCTATATTTTACACACTCATACTTTAAGAAATATTTTTTTTTATTTATTCATCCATTTTTCTATTATATTTATTATTATTTTAATAACTTAAATATAAATAAAAAAATTTAATATATATATATATATATATATATATATATATAATGGTTGTACTTTCAAATATAGTGCATATATTGATTGCATTAACATCATATTTTTTACATGAGAGGATGGGCATCATAATTATTTTGGCATATGAGATCTTACATCATGAGATCTCACATCATATCGTGCTTGGATTCGCAATGCAAATTGAATTTTGAAGCATTCCACCAGTATTAACGAATTCCTTTCATTGTCACTTCAGAGATATCGTGCTTTGTTGCCATGCCATGTTATTTTCAGTGTTAAATTTTGAGTTTGGGTAGTTGAGGAAAGTAGTATTATTTTCTAAAGTGTTAAATTCTGATTTCATGTTTAATTTGGTAGTATCCAAATTCAATTTTAATTTGAGTTTTTAATAAATATATTATTAATTGCATACGAGTTCATATCAATAACCTTTTCGGGATATCGCACCCTTCTTGTTGTGTAAGGATGAAAACCAATTTCGTGCCTCTCACACAGGTAAAGAAAAACGATCGAGTTATCGCACCTGCTGCACGCGTTAAGAGTGAAGATCCATGGGTTTATCAACAAGAAGCCATCAACTATCGCGTCCTCCGCAGCCTCGGTTTTTTGCTTCTGTCCACTCGAGCAGAATTCACTCGTCCTCTATCTCGCAGTCTGTTTAGCTTTGTTCCAACAACCGACCTTCGATTTCTTCTGCAGATTCGTTTCTGAACAAGTCTTTTTCCTTGGTTCTTAGATTCGTCAACTCTGCACTATACTTGTTGTTGATAAACCCGTGGATCTTCGCTCTTAACGCGTGCCAGGACCGTTTCTCTTTACGTGTGTGAGAGACACGAAATTGGTTTTCATCCCTCCACAACAAGGAGCGCACGATATCTGGGAAAGGTTATTGATATGAACTTGTATGCAGTTAATAAAGATTGGTGAAGGTATAACTTTTTCAAATTAATTTCTTAAAAGTGATTGTATACTTTGACAAGTCCACCCAATTTTTCAGAAAGGTCATCCCATTTAGTTTTTGATGTGAAGAAATATACCTTAAAAAGTATTTTGTTTGTTTAGAAAAAGGGTTGAAATTTATGAGAGGGGTAATTTTTTTTTTGTTCTGAAATATAATATATATATATTTGGGTGGGGTGGTTTCTTAATATACCGGAGTTGTGCACTGGTTTATTGGTGAGAAATTTTATTTGATTTTGTGGAAAGATTTGGTATTTGTATTAATGGTGAAAGTGTAGAGTTCCAAGTTTGAGGTGGAAAAGTTTAGTGGTAAGAATAACTTTACGCTATGGAAGATCAAGGTGCGAGATTTCCTTGTGCAACAAGGATTGCAAAAGGTCTTGGATGGAAATTCAAAGAAACTGACAAGCATGATAGACAAGGAGAGGGAGGATGTGGATGCAAGATCCCTCAGTACTATTCGCTTGTGTCTGGAAGATGAGGTGTTGTTTAACATCACTAAAGAGATGACTCGTTTGTGTTTGGAAGATGAGGTGTTGTTTAACATTGCTAAAGAGACAACAACAACAGGTTTGTGGACCAAATTGGAGAGTTTGTATATGACAAAGAACTTGTCAAACTGAATCTTCTTGAAGAGGTAATTGTACAGCTTGCAGATGAAAGAAGGTACGAAAATTACTAATCACTTGAATGTCTTCAATACTCTGATTTGTCAATTAACTAATATGGAAGTAAAGTTCAAAGATGAGGACAAGGCAGTTACGATACTGTGTTCGTTGCCTGAGTCTTGGGATCATCTGTTCACAACTATGTGGTTTAACACAACATATACAATTGATTATGACATTGTTGTGGGAGCTTTGTTGTCTGAGGAGATGAGGAAAATATTTAGTAAATAAACCTCAACAACATAAGCAATGGTGGTCACAGGTCGATCTACAGAAGGAGGGCAAGATCATAGAGGTACAACCATGTCTAAGTCAAAAGATAGTAAGGGTAAGGCAAAAAGTTGGTTTTGTGGAAAATCTTGGCATCTCAAGAAGGATTGTTGGAAAAGACAACAAACATCCAAAGAGGACTCCACAAAAGAAGAAAATTTAGCTACATGTATGGTTGATGAAGTTTTGCTTGTTTGTTGTGTCTCTCCACCCATGCTCAGATAGAAGGTGCAGGGTGGTGATGGTTGAGTCATCGTGAAATAAAAAAAATAAAAAAATTGTATTTACTTTGGAGTTGTAGAAATTATTGATTGCATGTAAATGGGAATATGTCTGTAAGCCTTGGATATGCATGTGTACCTCTGGTTTATCAGGTCACCTATGAAAAGTTTAGAAGTAGATTTAGTTAGATTGAATATGTGGGGGGGCATGTGTGTTGGGTTAACTTTGACTCGGTGAAAGAGTTAATGAGTTAAATCTATTTTTAGGTCAAAGCAGGCGGTTTTTCGAGTCCATGTGTTTTGGGTATCCCGTGGTATTGTGTCCATGGATTGCATGTAATGAAGCTTATAAAAGGCTTCGTTAACTCCATTGTAAATGTGTAACGACCCTAGTTAAATAAATATTTAAAGATTATAAAGTAACAATTAATTAAATAAAATAATTGTGGTTAACTAAGTAATACTCTAACTACAAATCACATTTAATGTCGTGAGAAATAAATTTAAAAGATCAATGAAAAATGTTAAAAAAATGGTTAGAGGGAGCCTATGAATCCCGAGAAGATAAAACATTTAAGGAGGGAGAAGGGACGGGCATGGAGGGTGGTTGGAGGAGTAACTGCATGAGTCAGCGAAGGAGGAATAAGGGAAGGCAAAAGGTTGACGGGAGGATGATTCGACGGAGGAGGGATTTTCTGAGGACTATGAAATTTGCTGTGAGCAGAGAGTTTTCGAGTTGTGACATTTGATCAGTTGAGGCACCGAGTTGCTTGAGGTTTTGGGCACGGGGGCCATGATATCCGTAGATATCCTGGAGCTAGGTAGTTTTCCTAGTTGGCAGGGAGGACAGTAGTTTTGGGCATTTATTTCTTGTTTGTGGCAGGGTTGATCTGTGTATCAGGTAGCAGGAAGGCAGCAACAAAGCAAAGAGGCAACATAAATTAGCATCAGAACCAGGTACTTTGTCAAGTTATGTATTTATTTCATTCTGCCATGAAATCAATATTTATTGATAAATCTAAGTTATTGAAGTTGTTGTTATGAAAATCAATATTATGCTAGGAAGTTATTATTTCAGTTTACGCAATAAATTGTTTATGAAATTTAATGATGTTTAGAAATATACGGTTGTTACATATGGTATCAGAGCGTCTTAGTTCGAAATCTGGGCCTAAGGGCCAAAACCTCGAGTGTTAACTCCAACCATGCTTAAACCACAAACAAAACACGTTCAGTTTGACCCAATATGACTGATACAGTATCCGAAAATATACTCAGGTAGTACCCCTAAGTTATCCAAGCAAATGATCTCATAGATATATCACAAGTAACAACTTTAGGCAATACCCTTTAACCGTATCATAAATGGTCACTACAGTTTTAGTCTGAATATTCAAAGAAATACCCTTTAAAATAGCAGTAGTGAACTAGATAGTTTGAAGGATCATTTCCCACAAAATGGCTACCATTAAAGCAGCCTAATAAAGCTATTAAGCATGAAAACAGAGCTGATAATTTAACTTTATTTGAGCAATACTTGTCAATGAGGTTTCGGGTAGAACAAACACATGAAATCGATGAAAATATTGGGGAAAGCTTCTATCCAAGGCTTGAAGTTGGCAAGATTCAATAACTACATGAATTGTACTATATAAAATGAAAGAGGACATTTGTAGGTCCTGGAAAAGGCCTACTTCATCTCGAACTTAACTAAATGAGGAACTGCCAATACGCAGCGGGAAAAAGGAATTTTAGAAGACTTGTATCATGCGGGAACAATGTAAACTAGTTGCATGTACTAGCCTCAGTGAAATTTTAAAATAATGAAGATTCTCAGGAACTATAGACCCATACAAATTTTAACCTTGCCAAGAAAGCAATTTTAACACTACGTAATGTTTTATGCAACAAATCGATTATCCCGAAGGAGAGCTGTCTATTACGCGTGAGAATGGATCTGAGCCGTCAGATCTCGGGCGAAATCCCGTCAGCCGTTAGATCTCGAGAAGTTGCGCAGGGTTTAAGTCCTAGTGTGTAGGGGAGGAGTCACAGAAGAGTCATCGGGATATCCGAGTCATCGGGGTTTTGTTAAGCCAGAGAATCGAGACCTTGTGGTTCTTGAAATCCCGAGAACGAATCCCAGCCGTTGATCTCGGCAGGGACACACATCAACATTCTAGGAGGTATCGGGATTTTACCCATCAAGAATTTCAGGGGTGTAGAAACGTTGCTTCAAGGAATTGTGATATGCGATTTCCCGATACAATCAGAGCCGTCTGTCTGTGGGACAGGTGGCAACCATCGAGAACCATCAACGTTTGGCCCCATCGAAAAATCGAGAATCGGCGTATCGGGGATTTCGGGGACACAAAATCTCTGCATTTCGAAATCGCAAAGTCCGAAACCCCGATGAATGGGGCCAGCTGATCACACATCAGAGAGAGAGGATAGTGCCAGCGAGAGGGGCCAGCTGTCACCCAACCGGAGTATCGGAAAATTGGGAATTCTGAAGACATAGGCACATTGGCATTGAAAACCCCGAAACAACGAGAAGCGATCAGGACCATCCGTTCTTGGGATGGGTGGCAGTGATCGGAGCCATCGGAAAAAGTCCCGACAGGAGGCCGTCCATCGGGCCATCACGGATCAAAAAGTCGCGGATCTCGTGGAAAAAGTATCCATGCACTATGAAATCGCAAAACGTGATTTCCCGATGAGATCTGAGCCGTTCATTTYGAGGACGCGTGTCAAGGATCAGGAAGAGTCGGAGAATCGGGAAATCAACATTCCTGAGGCTGAAGGAAACAGGACATTGAAAGTCCCGAAATACCGATGTAATCATGGTCATCCGTTGAAGGGACGCATGGAAATCATCTAGTGCCATCGACGAAAGCTCCACAGTAGGGCTTCATTGGGAATCAGGATATCGGATATCTTGGGAGCGAGAGTTTTGTGCATTGCAGAATCGCGATATGCGATTTCTCGATCGTGACAAACGTGGACCCCAGAGGAGTCGGCATAGCAGAAAAGGGGCGAATGCACAAGGAAGAGGTGCATCGGGTATCAGAATATCGGGAATTCCGTATACATGGGGTTCACGCAATTCGATATTGCGATATCTGAAACCCCGATAAGGGACAAGGCTGTGGCCTTGTGGTATAATGGTCATATGGACCAAGAGCTTAGCCCGAAGGGCTAACACACAAGTAGCGCATCGACATATCGATAATCGGGAGTCTGTGAGGACAGAGGTTCGTGACAGCGAAAGTCGCGAAACCCCGAATCCCGATAGGGAATAGGACTACGGTCACATAGGGCTGGGGTCACATGGAACGACGGTCATATGAGAGGGATGTCAAACCTGGAGGGCTAGCACATAAAGTGTCGTATCGGAGAATCGACAATCGGGAGTTTAAAGGACATGAAACTCTCAGCATCGGGCATAAGGAAACCCCGAAACCCAAAATTTAAGTGGGGAATTTCACAGTTAGGAGCAGAGGGTCGTGAATTTATAAATACAAAAGAAATAAACTGAAAGCAAAACACTGAGATCTGTCCAGAACTGGAATTTCAAGCAAATCATTTTTTTTATCGCACTGCAAAAAATATATATATATAGTATATTACCTTTCATTACCACAGTATAAGGAAGGGTCATGTAATTTCTTGATTCGATTAACCCCACGTTCTTCACGGAGGTACTGAGACTGTGTACAAACTGGCGGACTGAATCGTACCTCTTACCATAGCTGAGGGCGAGCTCCGCAAAGTGTATAGAAAAGAGGATTGGTTCCCAACATTTCAAGGAGACTGGGTTCCAGGTCCTGTATCTTTCCAGTGGCCATGCCAATATACTTTGTTTCTGCAAAACGAACGGGAGCATACCCAGCAATAACCAACACAAGCGAAGTGCTAAGAAAAATGGCAAGGATGTGAGCCATGGCAAGGGAGATTCTGGAAACCTTTGAGCAGAGCAGAGGCAGATCTGTGGTGGACAAAGACTGCTACGAGAAAAGTCCCAGCGGTTGAGAAAGTGAGACAGAGGAAGGACGTGTAGGGAGTCGAGGGGCTGATAGGTGTAGAATTTGGGGGTTAGATACGAGGGAGCTTGAGAAAGCCAGACGAGCACGTGGAACCCATGCGTGCCCGAACCCTTGGGTATATGTTCAATTATTTATATATATATAATATAAAGTGTTAAAAATAATATAAAATAAATTAAATAATTTAGTATAAATGATTTATATATAAATGAGGTCAAATTAGTTTAAATTTAAAGTAAAGATAATTTGAGTTAAATTAGTGTAAAAATAATTGTAAATTAATTATTTTATTAAGTGTAAGGTTAATCTACCTTAAAGTTCAATGTTAACCAAGCTTAGACGCTTAATCCTAACCCAAACCTAGCCAATTCCCCTGATGGAGTAATGTCTGTTTACAGAGAAGTAAAGAAAACTTACACCTAACCCTATTTCTAAGTTTAAGTAGCACCATTATGAAACGTCCTTGAACTCACCCGGAAAACTTTGGGGTGATGCAGGTTAAGTCATACAAGATGGTCAGGACTCGAAGGGGTCGAGGTAGGGGAGCGTCGTCATGGGCACCACCGATGCCACCCACACCATCAACACCACCGACACCACCAACACCACCACCACCATCGCCTGAACTAGCCCTCATACTGCGCTCATTGGCAGCCATTAACGAGACTTTAAAGGGGCGCCAACCAGCAGGGACCGAAGTGGAACTCCCACCGTCTGGAACGGGTAATCCAGAAGCATCAAGGAACTCAAGGGGAGAATTTCCACCTGAAGACATCACGCGAGAGTTGCAGAAGATCAAAATTCCGGAGTTTGCTGGAGGTCGCACCAGTGAACGCGCGAAAGCATGGTTGGAAGGCATGACAAGGTGTTTTTCCTTAAGGGACTATGCATCCAATTCAAAGGCCAAGATCGCAATTTTTCAGTTAAGAGGTAGCGCCTTGAACTGGTGGGGAAACTTGGAAAGACAACTACACCTTACCCTAGACATAGTATCTTGGGAACTTTTCGAGGAGAGGTTCCGAAGGAAATATCTACCAGCCTACTACGAGGAACAACAGGTAGGGGCATTTCATGCCTTATTACAAGGAAACAAAACTGTAGAAGAATACGAGATCGGGTTTATGGAACTAGTCAAGTATGTTTCGTATATGGACAATGACCAGCGATAGGTAGAGTGCTTCATTTATGGATTGAACCCGAAGATCAAAGCTATAGTGTGGATGTGGAAACTGTCTTCAGTAGCGGAGGTGGTAGAAAGTGCGCGTTATGCGGAAGAACACATGAACTTAACAGGGGGTACAAGATTGACATTTTCGCATCACCCTGGATTCGTAGGAAAGACCCCGAGGACATTTCGAAGGGGAGGGGGCTCAAGGCCACCACCTTATGGTAATAGAGTCGTGCCAAGGACAGTAGCTGCAGGGATTTCAATGGAAGCTAGTGAAACATCTCGTTCATCGCCAACAGTACAGACAGGTCCACGACCATCTCGGGGAACAGATAGTAGGGGCAGAGGTTCTAGGGGAAGGAACTCATTTAGGAATCAGTCACATAACAGTGCACTGGTTCAATCTCGTATTTCCCATTGGAGATGCAAAGGACCCCATTATGAACGGGACTGCCCAGAGTTACAATCAGGGTTTGTGCATCGAGAAGGAAAGGCACCAATGGGGAGGTCAAGTAGCAACCACCAGATTTATGCAGCGGTTAATAACCGCCAAGCCGAACATCAATCCACCGTGGTGGAGTCATTAGGTACGCTAAATCATATTAATGTTAAGATTTTGTTTGATTTTGGTGCGACAAATAGTTTCATTTCACCATCTGCATTATAAAAGAGTGGGCTGATAGCCTATGAGCACGAAGACTTTAAACAAGTCGAGATGGCTTCGGGGGAAAAACAAGTTGTAGGACCTAGTGTCGATAATTGTATAGTAGACCTAGGAGTGTGCACTACCAGGTTGAAGGTATACGTCACTGCTCTTGGGGCGTATGACCTAATCATTGGAATGGATTGGTTAGCAGCTCATCGAGCTTTGGTAGATTGTTTCGCAAAGAAGGTGCTTTGTATTGATGATGAAGGAAGACCAATAGAGATCCAAGGTGTACAGAGAAAAGTATCATTACACTTTATATCAACTATGAAGGTCAAGCGATGCTTGAGACAAGGGTGTCGACTTTATGTAGTGGAAGCAGTGAGTGAAAGGAAAGGACCCTCATTAGATCAATATCTGGTATTGTCAGAATTTCAGGATGTTTTCCCAGACGAGTTACCAGGGTTACCTCCTGAGAGGGAGCTTGATTTTACCATAGAGCTAAAACCTGGTGCAGATCCAATATCCAAGACTCCGTATCGGATGACGGCACAAGAACTTTATGAATTGCAAATGCAGTTGAAGGAGTTACTAGACTTAGGGATAGTAAGGCCTAGTGTCTCACCCTGGGGCGCACCGGTAATTTTTGTAAAGAAGAAGGATGGATCCTTACGACTGTGTATAGACTATAGGGACTTGAACCGTGCTACAGTGAAGAATAGGTACCCAATGCCGCGAATAGATGACCTCTTCGATCAGATGAAAGGAGCAACAGTATTATCAAAGATCGATTTGCGATCTGGGTATCATCAGTTAAGGATTAAGGAAGGTGATATCCCAAAAACTGCCTTTCAAACTCGGTTTGGACATTACGAGTTTGTTGTAGTACCTTTCGGACTGACTAATGCGCCAACAATATTCATGAGCCTCATGAACAACGTATTCCGGAAGTACTTAGATCGATTTGTACAAATTTTCTAGACGACATTCTCATCTATTCCAGGAATGAAAGAGAACACAAGGAACACTTACGAATAGTGTTGTCTTGCCTTAGGGAGAACAAATTGTATGGAAATCTGTTGAAGTGTTCCTTCTTCCAGAAAGAGATCCACTATTTAGGTCATATCATTTCAGGCGAAGGAATCTCGGTGGACCCAGAAAAGGTAAAGGCCATTCTGGAATGGCCAGTGCCGAAAAATGCACATGAGGTGAGAAGCTTCATGGGGCTAGCAGGTTATTACCGGATATTTGTGGAAGGATTCTCAAAAATAGCGAAACCCATCACCACCCTGCAATGCAAAGGGGTCAGGTATGAATGGACAGAAGAATATGATAGTGCATTCATTGAGCTTAAGAGGTTACTAACTACTGCACCAATTCTACGAGTGCCAGATATGGAAAAGGACTTCATGGTCTGCACGGATGCCTCAAAACAAGGGTTGGGGGCCATGCTAATGCAGGATGGAGGAGTAATAGCTTATGCGTCAAGGAAGTTGAACAGGAACGAAGAGTTATACACGACTCATGATTTAGAGTTGGCAGCTGTAATGCTAGCTCTAAAACTTTGGAGGCACTATCTTGTGGGGCAAAACTTTGAGCTCAAAACGGACCATCAAAGTTTAAAACATCTCTTCACGCAAAGAGATCTGAATGCTAGGCAAAGGCGATGGAGTGATTTTATGAGTGAGTATGATTTTGGTATTTCATACATAAAGGGAAATGAAAATGTGGTCGCAGATGCCTTGAGTAGGAGACCACGTATCTTCTCCTTGGTATCCTTAAAAGTTAGTCTGAGGGAACATGTGTTGACACAACTACTGGGAGACAGTTGGTATTTAAAGGTTACTTCAAACCTCCAGAGCGGGAGGAAGTTAGATCCAAAGTATGAAGGATATAATCTAGAAACAAACGGATTGTTAAGATATCGAGGAAGGATGTACATCCCTGAGAATGGGGATATTCGAAGCATCATACTGACGGAAGCCCATAGAGCACTTTATTGTGCACATTCGAGTGTGAAGAAGATGTACACGGAGATGAAGAAACTCTTCTTTTGGGTAGGCATGAAGCGCGATGTAGTCCATTTCGTCGCCAGATCCCTAGAGTGTCAACAAGTGAAGGCTGATCACCATCACCCGACAGGCCTCCTACAACCACATGATGTTCCTATGTCTAAGTGGGAAGTCATCTCTATGGATTTTGTTGTAGGATTGCCACTCACATCTCATAGACACAATGCCATTCTTGTGATAGTGGATAAGTTAACCAAGAGTGCTCATTTCATTCCAGTTAGAGACACTTACGATGTTACTGATGTGGCACGAGTGTTCATAAGCGAGGTTATTCGTTTGCACGGGATACCTAAGAAGATTATTTTAGATAAGGACTCCAGATTCACATCTAGGTTTTGGACAAGTTTACAGTCAGCTTTGGGGACTCAGTTGAACTTAAGCACAACTTATCATCTTGAAACAGATGGGAAAACTGAGAGAGTAAATCAAGTTATGGAAGACATGCTTAGGATGTATGTGATGGATAATCAAACCCAGTGGGAGAAGTACCTACCTTTGGTAGAGTTTGCCTACAATAACAGTTATCATAGTTCCATCAAAATGCCACCATACAAAGCTTTGTATGGGAGGCCATGTAGAACGCCATTGAGTTGGGATAGATTAGAAGATCGAGTAACAGTTGGGCCAGAATTGATTCAGGAAATGGAGGAACAGGTGATTCAGATCAGGCAGATACTAAAGGAAGCACATGATAGATATAAACGTTATGCGGATGCACATAGGAACGACCGAAATTATGAAGTGGGGGACCAAGTTTTCATTTGTATCAGGCCTAATAAGAGTACCATACGGTTTGGGAAGGGGACAAAGTTGTCACCTCGGTTTATAGATCCATTTAGGATCCAAGAGAAAATTGGACCTGTTGCCTATCATCTCGTACTGTCACCCCACTTGCATAAAACTCATAATGTATTTCATGTATCTGTTTTACGTCATTATGTTGCTGATGAATCACATAAACTAAATTGGAAATAATTGCAGGTATCGGACATGGGAAACCTCATGGTAGAACCATTACGCATATTGGACTGTAGAGTCCGACAGCTCAGAAACCGTCTAGTAGATCAAGTTAAGGTCCAGTGGGACAAGTATAGTCCAGGATCTGCTACTTGGGAGGACGCCGAGACCCTACGACGAGACTATCCCTCACTATTTTGACCACCTCGAGAACATGTTTCTCGAAGGTGGGGTGTATGTAACACCACCTTTGAATTAGACAACCAGGATTACTTGAGGCCTATACACTTTATTTCCTAGTCACAGTGAAACTATTAAGTGATACACTTAAACTTTAAACTTATGAACTTTTATGAATGTTTAAATGTTATCAATGATGATGCATGTAATGTGATCTATTATGTGAATGTAAATTTTACAAATGTTTAAATGATATTG
>SNQJ01S0015088.1:142694-156639 GCA_010110895.2 Picea sitchensis | reverse complement strand
GGCTTGGGATTTAGATTAGATTGTACATGCAACTCATCAGTTCCATCGTTTTCATTTATGTGTGCACACTCTCCAAGTTTCAATGATACTATCCACTGAAGCACATCGAAAGAAATTCAGCCTCTACAGAGTGGTTATAAAACCTAGTGAGATTTAGGGTTTCATGGAGGGAAGGGTTGAAATATGTTGGCAATGGGGTTCTTGGATGAGTCTACCTGCAATGAAGAGACTAGATATGAAGGAAAGGATTCAATAAGGACTAAATTTAAAACATAATCCATTGTAAATAATGCACAAAACAGAGTCAATCATAATTCAAAGAATAAAAGAGTGTCTAACCTTCCCCTGGAAGTCAACATTTGTCTCCTCTGCAAGTTGAGGGATTCAAAACTGCACCCTGTTAAGTTAATATCATTGAGTTTTGCAAGCTTCCTAATGGGTTTCCTCAAGATTATGAATATTACATTCACTACATTGAATACAACATGAACATTTTCTTTAGACTATAGTAGAGAAACAACAACAAAATAAAATAAAATTGAAGCGATCAAAATATTTAAAATGGAGAAAGGGATGGATACTTGATTAAGGTATTTCCCCCCTATGACCTTGGGTCAAGTCACAACAGAGAAAGACCAAATTTAGAAGACAAAAAATACCCTCATCTATATCAATGCATACAAGAAATAACTACTTTTATAAAGAGAGAGAGAGAAAAGAAGAAAGAGAGGCTTCACACCCTGAATCCTTTGTTCAATGTCGATCCTTGCTCTTGCTTCTTGAAACACTCCTGATCTCTATCGGAACTAGCCTAAAATAGGAAACCAATAATAGATTACTACAAGGTAGTTATACATTCAAATAACATATATACTGTGCATAGATTCAACCATATATAAAAGATATTAGCATATAATGAACCAATAAACACACAATAGGAGGGAAAGAGAACTCTTCTATTGAAAACAATGTGAGAAAGGTAGTTACAACCTGATTCAATCTTTAGTACTGGTTCAAAGCCAACTACCCTGGGTTCCTCCAAATACCTTCAAACATCAACTCAAGTGGTAAAAATCTTCCTTTGATAACTCAACAGGGATATGAACACACCCTGTAGTTATATAGAGAAAGGAAAGAACAATGGAAAAGGAGTTTCCATATATGGGATGCTACTCAGAGAATGAAGGGATTAGGGAAGCTTTCTAAAACATTTCCACCATTATCTTGCACCTTAGTTCTTCCCCCTCATCCATGCCCTCAATCGTGCATGTATACCATCCTTGAGAAGTTAAGGAGGTTGAATTCTATTTGGTACGAGATTATGGAGGTTGGGAAACGAGCCCAACCGAAATCCCCACCCGAAAAAGTGGAATTATTTTATTTTTTCCATTCTTTGAGTCCATCTACGGGTTGCAAGCTAGCAAGGCACGAATGTCTACGTGTTGCACAAAGGAAACCCGCAAATATAAGAAAATGTCAACTTTTTAAGGTGACTTTGATGAGAGGAGTTGGGATTTGATTAGTAAGCTAGGGGAAGGGTTGGGCCATGTCACAAATGCATAGGTGTGGCAATTTGTGCTATAACACTACTAACCAATAAATATAAATGGTTACAAAAGCATGGTTGGCTACAAGCTAGTGGATATAACAAGCATTGATACCATATTTAATGGTTCAATTAACTATTAAATATTTAATACTTAAAACCAATACAATGGATATAAATACACCTAAATTATAACTATAAACTTGATAAAGTAAAGAAATACTAATTGAATATGATTATATAACATCAGATTGGTGAGGAGCTTACTCGAGAACTGAATACCTTGAATTACTCTAAAACATATCGATCGATCCCTTGCATTCCAAACTTTGATCCAACATGCTGCAACAACAATGTGGGGGGTGAATCTCTTCCCAACCAATCCCCTCAATCATCATGACTAAGAGGCCTCGAGCCCTCAATCAACTATCTATGCCAAAGTCAAATCCTTACTTCCCAAGAATTCTTCTAAGCCCCAAAACCAGATATTCCTTCCACCCTTTTCCTCGTTTATTAAATAGAATTCCTTGGTCCATCCATACAAAAGAAATCTCATGGATAGATTCAACTTGTCATCATGCAAACTTTCCCTTTTTATTATCTTAACTTAACTTAATTTAGTTCTCCATCACTTT
Organism: Picea sitchensis; assembly: GCA_010110895.2. Lineage (NCBI taxonomy): Eukaryota > Viridiplantae > Streptophyta > Pinopsida > Pinales > Pinaceae > Picea > Picea sitchensis. Next base: position 154,458 of record SNQJ01S0015088.1, on the reverse strand, counting down.
TCTTCTCTTATTTTACCCTTTTAGTAATAATAAAATAATTATTTTCTTATCTTAACTTAGAGTGTAATTCTTTTTATTTATTTATATTTCTTTACTTTCTATTCTATTCTATTCTTATACTATTTAGTATTTATCTATTTATTATTATTATTAATAATAATAATTTTATATTACTATTAGTATAATCAATATAGAGCATTACATTTTAGGTGTTCTTCATCGCAATTGAGTCCAAGAAGATACATTTAGGACCTAAAGCTTGTGTGTTTTCCCTCCTAACCATGGTACTTAAGCTCAAGAAGGTTTATTTAAGACTTAATCCCCTTATTTAATCCTCACGACCCATTTGTTTTTGCATAGAGGAATGCATGCACACTTTAGAAATACGTGTACATTTTCATAAATGTGCACTTCTATCACATAATACATGGAGGGAAACATGGACACATGCATGGGGTATTTGTAGACTTTCAACTAGGTCTTAAGTCATTACGCCGATAGATGTATACCTATTGAGGATAGCCAGATTAATGATGTTTGTAATCACAAATATTGATCGTGCCTACATAATTAGTAGATGTCAGTATATTCTTGGTCGTGTCCACTGCATCTATGTATTAGATTTTATAAGTTATCTCTCTTGCATGTATCAATCCATGCGTTTGTCATTAATGAACATGATTACCGCAAATTATCAAGTTTTAGGGATTAAGAAATTTATCGCAACCGCCTCCATGTTCCTTTCTCCATGTGTTCCTGGTACGGGTTAACCCTTTGAAGAAGCTCGATGTATGGCGATAGGGGGATTTATGGTTAAGTTGCGTTTTAAATTTGGGAGTGACTTATTTAATATAGATTAATTTAATTTAAATTTGTAAAAAATAATAAATTTGAAATTTAAATTTTATATAATAAATTTGAAATTCAATTTTTTTTTAATAGATAATTTATTTTTTTAATTTTAATTTCTTTAAATTTATAATTTTAATTTATTTTTAAAATGAACCATATTTTTTTATGTTTATGTATTTATTAAATTTTTATATTAAACAATATTCTTATTAATGGGTAGTTAGTATTTATGGTTGTAGTTTAAACATTCTAAATGGCTTTTTTTGGACAATATTTTTAGGGGACATTTTCCTAAAATCTGGTAAAAAAATGTTAGATTTGTGATTGGTTTTTCAACATGTTGAATCCATTTCTGCATTCAGAAATGATTTAAAAAAAAAAAAGTTAGTGATTTCGTGCAGATATGAAAAATGTCATTTCCTAAAAGAGTTAGACAACACCAATGTTTATATATTTATTACATTTTCCATATTAAAACAATTTGTATGGCCTATTGATTAATAACACATGTTTCCTCCTAAAAGATCACAAGTTCAAATCTAGTTAGAAAAACCAAATAAAAAACTTATTAATGGAAACCATAATATTTTCTTACTTAAATTGATCTATTTTTTTTTGAAATATTCAAATTTTACACATTCAACCACTCAAATCTGTCATTCTAACAACTCTGGACCAAATTTCCAATAAAATTAATTAAAAAAAAATCCAAGTGAAACAATTCTTCACCGCAAGTAAAATTAGTAACAAACAAAAATCCAGAACACATAAAACGTTTATGCTAATCCTAGTGAAACCCTGAACGTTTTATCTTAATCATAATGAAGCCCTGTATACGTACAAGTTAATAAACGTCCACATCATGGTTGGTTAAAAGTGGCTTTCATAGCAATTAGCAATATCAAGCCACTGTCTGTGAGTATTACAAGTGATATTCAATTTACTAAGCAGCTAGGCGAGTGAATTATAAATAGTTGAATTTGAATTGTTTTTAAATTTAATGTAAGACCACCCAACTTACTTACGACAATATTTAATATTACATAGCAAGCTGTAATATTCTAAAGATTTACTTAACTCACTCTTTCTCATATCAAGAGAATAATTCATATGGTTGTCATTTACCCAGCCTTATGGTTGTCATATGGTCGTTGGTAACATGTCTAAATCGCAGCCTTATGTGCGGTGATAAGGGCGGGCTCGTCATCACCGTTCTCATGCTATTGGTACCACAAGATTTTTTCGGTTTTAGGAATTGTCTTTTAGAATAAAATGGAGATTTTTTTGAAATTATCTTGCTGTTTTATTTTTGTTGTTTTATATTTATTGAATTTGGTTGTGATTTTATTAATTTTGATAGTATATGAATTCTAAATTTTATTAATGTCCAGCCATTGTCAATATGATAATTCTAAGAAATTGCATAACTCAGTCTTTCTCAAATAAAGAAAATGATTGATATGGTTGTCATTTGTCCTTGTATGGTCGTTGGTGACATGTCTAAATCGCAGCCTTATGTGCGGTGATAAGGGCGGGCTCGTCATCACCGTTCTCATGCTATTGGTACCACACGATTTTTTGTTTTTTAGGAATTGTCTTTTAGGATAAAATGGAGAATTTTTTGGAATTATCTTGCTGTTTTATATTTATTGAATTTAGTTGTGATTTTATTAATTTTGATAGAATATGAATTTAAAAATAAAATAGTTAAATTATTTTTATTTTTAGTACGATAGGAATGAAAAAATAAAATTCACAATTTTCATATTTTTAAATTAAAAATATTTTGAAACTGAAATTTAAGATGGATATATGTAGGATATTTTAAGAGAATGGTTTTTATCCTCCACTTTCATAATATCACAAAGATGACATATTCCTTTATTTTATGTGTTTTAAGAATTTTCCAACACCCTATTTCACCATAGAGATTCTCAAAATTCTTTGGTATTTCAACAATGTTAATATCTTCTTTACACTAGTTAAAATACAAAGATACTTTTGATCTTCTAGATTAGGGTTAATGATCTCTTTGTAAAGTCTTAATTTTCTCTTATCCTCTAATTCTTTAGAGTAGTATGATTCCTCCTTAAATTTATATGTAATGGTATTTTTAAATATGTTGCAAATGTTTATATGACTTTCACTGGAGTTTAATTTTTTTTTAGAAAGGCTCTTTTATTTCATGTTAGGTATCTTGTGCTTGGTCCAAGAGAATCAAAGTGCATTCTAAAGCCTAGTATTGAATAGATTGTAACCTTTGTCCCATTCATGCCTTTGTAACACTAATGTTAGAACATGTGGACCCAATATAATATGTTATATACCAAACTAAAAATATAGTAATAATAAATCTAATGTGGACCAAATAAGAATCATTCACAAATATTTATAAGTATGAAAATAACACTATAAAAACAAAATCAAATAAATTACTAATGGACGAATATGAATATGAGACAATTTTGTTTGATACAAATATTGGTTGTTGTTTTCTCAATCCATGGTATTGACTATGAGTTACATGATACCAAGAATTAATATTAAAGAACACCAACATAAATCTATCAAGTAACTTAGGATTTAAGCATCAAGAGATTTGTTGGAACCTTAGGTTCCGATGGTTCATCCAATTTTTGTCGAAGACAGTTGGTCAGTTAGTCTACTACCAACTGTCCAGACGACCAGTCAGGTGGTCATCTAGACAACCAATCAGACAAGATTAGCGGTCGAAGATAGTTGGTCGATGGATCGACGAGAAGAGAAATTGACTACTTATTGGACATATGGATGGTTAGATCGATTTGTTAAGTCAACTAACAGACGCAAAAATGCAAATTTACCAAAATCTGTTCCAACCACCAACGTTTTTATGTGGACAAGTTCTTCCCAGTTTTAAGGAAATTGGTTAGATCCCGAGACTACAAATAAAGGACACTATGGGTCGATTTTCAATGCAATGAAAATTTATGGTGATTACATTCAATGATGCATTGTGATTTTCTTATCACAATGCATTATACTAAGTGTTAAAATGGTGTCTTTCGACGCCATTGATCCTCTTTGAAGTTTATTTCTCTTATGTCATCTCTACAAAAAAAAAATTCTACTGAAGGTTACCCCTCCCCAACATGGTATCATAGAAACTGGTTTTGACCTCTCTTGTTGTCGAAAAATCTTACTGAGTCATATCTTATAGTGATTGGCTCTAGGCTATTGATTTGTTGATTGTAAGTTGTGCAAATCATCAGATCTGTAAGATATCAAAGATGGGTTCCAAGATTCATTTTATTATATTGAATGGACTCGATTATGCTATTTGGGCACTATATATGGAGACTTCGTTGAAAAGAAAAGGGCTTTGGAAATATACAGAGGAAGCTATTCCATTTCCAAAGGATGACCAGGTGAAGTTTGTCACCGACATAAAGAAGGATGAGGTTGTTGGGGTCATTACGACCTACATTTCTCGAGATATTTTCTTTCATACAAGAGGGATCAACTGACCTCATGAAGTCTGGAAGAAGTTGAAGTCTTTGTTTGACAAATTCGATGGGAGTCAAGTTATGCAGTTCAAGAAAGAGTTGTTCTCTGCTGATCTGCATTCATTTAAAAAGATTGAGGACTATTTGGCACATGTTAAAGAACTGTAGTTAAAATTTGATGAATGTGGGAAGAATTTTCATAAGAAAGATGGACAACTCATCGAGATGGTCCTGATGAATCTAAGAAAACCTTTTGACATGTTCTCTTCCACATTCCAGAAAAATTGGCAGGCACACAAAGAAGATGGTAAGGACTATACTTTTGATGCCTTATGTGGTTTACTAATTAATGATCAACACATGTTGCTTGATGAAGGGAAGTTTGGTGGTAAACTTTAAGCTCACATGCTCAAGGGTAAGGGAAATATGAATTATAAGGAAAGAGGACACTTCAATGATCCTGTACATAGACTGGAATGTCTTGACTAGAAAACTAAAGTGAAGACTAATGAGCCGACGTCCACCACCAATAATCGAAGGAAGAAAACATGTTTGTACTTGATGTGTATTGGATGATTATATTATTTTTCATCTATCTTAGTACTGTATAGGTGGAAAAATTGGAGGAATAAGCTTGCAGGGTCATTTTAGCGACTAGTCCAAATTTGGAAATTTAGATCCAAAAAATAGTCTAAAATCTTCCGAGCCATTTTGACACATCAAACAACATTTTTTTTTATGGTTCAAACCTTACTATCAAGAAACATTCTATATTTTACATATTTTACACATCTATACTTTAAGAAATGATTGTTTTATTTATTCATCCATTTTTCTTATTATATTAATAACTTAACTATATATATAAAAAGAAATAAAAATAATAATAAAAATTAAAAATATTTTCATGTATATAATATTCATGTATTATGATTGGACTTTCAAATATATCACATATGTTGATTGCATTAACATCAAATTTTAATATTCATGTATTATGATTCGACTTTCAAATATATCACATATGTTAATTGCATTAGCATCATATTTTGACATGATAGGATGAGCAGTATAATTATTTTGGCATATGATATCTTACATCATATTGTGTCTGGATTGGCAATGCAAATTGAATTCTGAAGCATTACATTATTATTATTAATTCCACCAGTATTAACGAATTTCTTTCATTGTCACTTCAGAGATATCATGCTTTGCTGCCATGTCATGTCATTTTATTTTTTCTTCCATATAAACTATAACAATGATAATTGTAACTTATGCATTAAAAAAAAATAAAAATAATAAATAAAATAAAATGTAGTAATTGCATTAGCCATCTTATACAATGAAGTTACTTATAAAATAGAATATTAAGCAAGGCCCGTTTTTCAACACGTCATGGCAATACTTTTATTAAACTTGGCCTCCACTTAAACACTCAATAGGTATCCTTATTCACTGGAAACTTTTTTCTAATTATTGCAGGTATACCATGTGAACTTAATAGCTAAAATATCAATCAGATAAATGGAGTCATCGTTTTTCTCAGTAAAATTTACATGCATGCAAAAAAATGTTTGAAGTTGTTTTATAAAAAAATTGTCACTTCAAGTGTTCCCTGCGGATCATCCGGTTGTTGTTGTAGATCCACTTTTGGCCCTGCCCACTTTGCATGCGCGTCATTTGGCCAGATTCAATGCATCTGATTTTCCTGAAATGTCCTGTTAATACTTATTAATTATGATTTTCATTAAAGAAAATTTATGACTTTCACCACTCCGAGTTTTTCATTAATTTTTTTTTTATGATTTCCAATCACCTTTTCATAGAATGAAGTTTTCCTTCCTGTTCTGGAATGTCTCTGTGGATGACATCATGATCCTTCCCAATCGTAGATATTTGGTATCGTAGATATTTGGTGCACACTGTATACAGAGTGGCGGATTGGATTTGGAATTATGTTCATTGATTTTGAGCTTAGTAACAGAATGACGTATTCTTGGAAGCAACGCACAGTTAATATACTCCATTTAGGCTGGCTGAAAGAATCCCTGACAAGCCCGTAAGAATAGGAGATTGGAGGTTAGTTCTTGCCAGCTTCTAAACTATAATACAAATTCCAAAATGCAAATTCAAGCAAAAATCCGAAACACAAACCTGTGCATCGATTGCAACTTCATATAGTTCTGACCAGCTTCTAAACTTGGATTCAGTGCTTCTCAAATTTCATAATTTGTTGAACCAACAAAAGCCATAGACTACAGATGGCCATAGATGACAGATGTCTGTCGTGGGTTTCTAAGAGAACTCGCTTTTTTTCATATCAATAAAATGATTCATATGATTTATCACTTGGAGGGCTGTATCATTCAGAACTCTTTCAGTTTAGGAATTTGACTGGTAAAATCTAGGATGGTATTTCTCTAAATTTGAATTTACAATCTCTTAAAAGTAAACATATATTCTTAACAATTAAACTTACTCAAATCTATTTTTCATATAAAATAGACAACTTATTTATTTTTATCTCAACACAAATCTTTATCTATTTAATTAATTCATATTTATTTAAAAAAACCATTATTAAAACTAAAATACCTACAAATAAAATGACATTAAAAAATAAACCCATATACATAAAGAGATTATTAATCTTTAAAATCTCAATTTACATTGTGATGTCAACCATTTGGGTAAATTGAAAATGCCATATTATGGTGAATTGAAAATGCCATATTATGATAATGTTATAATACCTATTTATCCACTCAATCATTATAAAAGATTATTAGTGATCATATCACTTAATGTCATTCTTTTTAAGTTCATCACCTTTATCATAAGCTTTCATGGTGTTATCTCCACTTTAAAAGTGAATATAAGTTTAACCCTTAGGTTCTAGGTGTTTTCAACTTAGTAATTCATATATAGTGAATTCATTTTAAATAAAAGTTGTTTGTAATATTTACTAGCAAAACCACTAACTTTAAAAGTGAATATAAGTTTAACCCTTAGGTTTTAGGTGTTTTCAACTTAGTAATTCATATATAGTGAATTCATTTTAAATAAAAATTGTTTGTAATAAAAGTTTGTTTGGACAATTGATTAAATCTGTGATAGCATGGAAACGTGGCTTGAAGGAGTGCCTGCTAAACGTCGTAATCTCAAAGGTTAATTATTTAAACGTGGAAATCATATGATGTTACAGTAATTTCTTAATATGATTAGGTAAATGTTAAAAAGTAAATACCGACATCTTCAATGTGTAGCCATCAGATTATAATTTAAGATTAAAAGATCATTAATTGTGCCCATCTCCAATAGATATACCTCCAATAGATATACGCCTTTCGGCGTAATAATTTTATGTATGTTATTTAAAATTGTTGTAGTTTTATATTTTATAATTTAATACGAAGGAAATTGTAAAGCATTTTTACTCCATAAGATTTATATGAGGAAAAATGGTAAGGAATTACTTGATATCTTTAAAATTTTATTTTTGTGGTGAAAAATATTTGAAAGAAGGTTTCTTAAATCTTCATAGTTTTAATAAGTTAAAAAGTTAGGGATGTCCATATTTTTTAAAATATTTTGAAATTGAGCTTTAAGGTGGCATATGTAGGACATTCTAAGAGAGTGTTTTCATCCTCCACCTTAGATGGCACATTTCTTCATCCCATGGTGTTTTAAGAATTTTCCAACAACCTATTTCACCAATGCTGATTTCTTCTTTACACTAGTTAAAATACAAAGATACTTTTGACCTTCTAGATTGAGGTTAATGATCTCTTTATAAAATCTTAATTTTCTTTTATCCCCTAATTCTTTATCTTACTATGATTCCTCCTTAAATTTAGATGTAATAGTATTTTTAATGTTATCAATGAACTCCTCCTTTATTCAAATATGTTGCAAATGTTTATATGAATTTCACTAGAGTTTAAAGCAATTTTAGGAAGCCTCTTTTCTTTCGTGTTAAGTATCTTATGCTTATTCCACCCAGAGAATCGAGGTGCATTCTCTAGCCTAGTATTGAATAGATTGTATCTTTTGTCCCATTTGTGTCTCTATAACACTAATGTTAGCATATGTTGACCCAATATAATAAGTTATATGAAACTAAAAATATAGTAATGATAAATCTAATGTGGACCAAATAAGAATCATTCACAAATATGTATTAAAATAATAATATGAAAACAAAACCATATAAGGGTGGGTTTAAGCTAATGATGGTCTCTCATGACGCGTTAGTGGCAATGCAAACACGGAAAAACAATAATCTGTTAACTTGAAGGGATTATTCAATGTACTTTTACAATGAATTTAAATATGATATAAAAATATGAAATGTAGGAAATTGAATTACCTTTCCGAATATATAATTTTTATTTATAGAAATTGTGAATAACTATGTGAAATTTGAATTTTATCCATTGTCCCCTTCAAAGATCTGTTGGCCACAACAATTTTCAGGTGTGCTTCGGGTTCTAGCCATTGGCCCCAATTGATATACCTTTTCCCATTGCATCCACATATCAAGAATCTTCCCATGCTCAAACTGAGGCTGATAAGGCAACCAAATTTGTTGAACATATTTAGTACATCCATCAACAAGTCCATGACATCTTGCAAAAAATTGATTTTCCAAGTACAAGCAACAACATGACCAACATCGGGTTCCACACAGTTTTCAGGTTGGTGATAAAGTTTGGTTACATTTTCAGAAAGAGCGCCTTGCAAGACCCCATCACAAGCTTCACCCACTTCGATATGGGCCTTACACCATCACCAAGGTTGTAGATGAGAATTCTTTTGAATTAAGTATTCCCCCATTCCTTGGCCTGCATCTAGTCTTTAATGTGGATCTCCTTCAACCATATTTTCCACCTTCGTTGGAAACCTCAAAGATAGTCAAGCACGTGGCCCCTCAAAACTCAACCTTTATTTCCTTGATCATGCTACATTTAATCGCATCATGGATACATAGATGAAAGGAACTCAACAATAGAGCATAAAACTCTACTAGATTGCAAAGCAAGGCATATTATTCACCAAGGTAAGTGGCTCACGAGGATCCAAATTCAATAGATGTTTCCCCAAGTGATGAGGGAACGTGACACAATGGATACCATTTCTCCCTAAGGGGGGAGGATTGATCCATGTGGATATCAGTCTCTGCCCACCTTTTCCACTGGCTCAATGGTTCTTTATCTTCTTGGGATTTTTTGAACGGTTTTTCGAGTCCTGAACTTTTGAATCCATTTTGAGGCCCTAAACAACATTTTTTGGATATTCAGGGGGCCAAGGGTTGCAATATCATGCCATGGACCCATCCAAAAGTTGTAAGACTTCGATATTTCTTTCCAACGAGTTATTGTGTGCCCCAAACATAGATCATATGTAAATTTTCACTCCCTAGGAGGTTGACATATCAACTAACTACCTCGAGGCCCACAATAATTTTGGTGTTTCATCTTCCATAGTTAGGGTTTTGATTTTTAGGTTTTTTGTCTCTGGTCTTCTAGGATTTATGATAAAAGACCCTTCTCGACCTATTTTTAATCATATTTTTGTGAATGAGCATAGCTTACATCTCATTCTCTTCAAAGATAAGGTACCACAATTCTATCTAGTTTGTGTTCTACAAATTTCTGTTATTTTATTTATAAATAGAAGTTGGGTTTCACTGTATTTAAATATTCTCTACTATATTTATGTGTGTTTTCCATTTCGTTCTCAATATAATTTAGATCAATACATGGTTGTGAGTCCACACCCATATGTTGTCGAGTCGGCAAGGCCTCACCCTATGGCTCACACATACACAAACACTTGCATACAAGTAATCAAATCATTGTAATTTTCTTGATATAGTTAACAATTGCTGAATATCATGGCCTGCGCTCTTTGTACTTGTACATTTTGGAATGTGCTCTTTGTACTTGTACAATTTTCATACATAACAAGAAGGGAGTTCCAAAATTCTTATTATGAAATGATGAACCTTCATTCCCTCTTGCAGATTTGATAGGGAAACGCATGCCTTTGTGGTGAAACTTGAGTTTGTGTGGTTAAAATAAGAAAGATAGGTGTTAAGATGCAAATAGGGGATAATGTCTTATTTTTATTAATTTTATTTTTTGGAAAGAACATATTTCCCAAGATGGTAGTACACATATTACATGGATTCCATGTTTACTGAACCCATGTTTGAGCTTCAGATTTAGATTAGATTGTACATGCAACTCATCAGTTCTATCGTTTTCATTTATGCTTTCACACTCTCCAAGTTTCAATGATACTATCCACTGAAGCACATCAAAATAAATTAGACCTTTATAGAGTGGTTATAAACCCTAGTGAGATTTAGGGTTTCATGGAGGGAAGAGTTGAAATATGTTGGCAATGGGGTTCTTGTATGAGTCTACTTGCAACGAAGAGATCATACATGAAGGCAATGATTCAATACAGACTAAATTTAAAACCGAATCCACTGTAAATAATGCAAAAAATAGAGTCAATGATAATTTAAATAAGAAAAGAGTGTCTGACCTTCCCTTGGAAGTCGACATTTGTCTCCTCTGCAAGTGGAGGGATCTGAAACTGCACCCTATTAAGTTAAGATCATTAAGTTTTGCAAGATTCCTAATGGGTTTCCTCAAGATTATGAATATTACATTCGCTACAATGAATGCAACGTGAATATTTTCTTTGGACTACAACAAAAAAACAACAATAAAATAAAATAAAATAGAAGTAATCAAAAGATTTAAAATGGAGAAAGGGATGTATACATGATTAAGGTATTTTTCCCCTATGACCTTGGGTCAAGTCAGAATAGAGCAAGACCAAATTTAGAAGACAAAAACTACCCTCATCTATATCAATGCATACAAGAAATAATTAGTTTTATAAAGGGAGAGAGAGAAAGGAAGAAAGAGAGTCCTCTCACCATGAATCCTTTGTTCGATGTCGATCCCCACTCTCGCTTCTTGAAACACTCATGGTCTCTGTCGGAACTAGCCTACAATAGGAAACCAAGAATAGACTACTACAAAGTAGTTATACATTCAAATAACATATATCATGTGCATATATTCAACCATATATAAAATACATTAGCATATAATGAAATAATAAACACACAATAGGAGGGAAAGAGAACTCTTCTATTGAAAACAATGTGAGAAAGGTAGTTACAACCTAATTCAACCTTCAATATTGGTTCAGAGCCAACTGCCGTGGGTTACATTTCTCTAATAACTCTAATAACTCTCCCTATCTCTCTTTAATTCCCTATCTCCACCCATCCCTCTCTTTCACTTTCTCACTCTCTCTCTCCCCCTCCATACTTCTCTCTCTCTCTCCCCCCATCCCTAATGGGTTTCCTCAAGATTATGAATATTACATTCGCTACA
>SNQJ01S0015088.1:105917-136335 GCA_010110895.2 Picea sitchensis | reverse complement strand
ATTATGATTATGATTAGACTTTCAAATATATCTCATATGTTGATTGCATCAACATCATATTTTAATATTCATGTATTATGATTCGACTTTCAAATCTATGACATATGTTGATTGCATTAGCATCATATTTTTGGCATGACAGGATGCGCATCATAATATTTTGGCATATGAGATGTTACATCATATTGTGTTTGGATTTGCAATGTAAATTGAATTTTGAAGTAGTTACATGATTATTATTATTAATTACACCAGTATTAACAAATTCCTTTCATTGTCACTTAAGAGATATCGTGCTTTTCTGTTATGAAATCATTGCCAGATATCGTGCTTTGCTGTTATGTAATTTTCAGTGTTAAATTTTAATTTGGGTAGAAAAGTAGTATTATATTTTTATTTTAAGTGTTAAGTTTTATATTGTAATGGTTAAAAAAGTAGTAGGTTAAATATTTTACCAAATAAAGATTTTTTCTGGGGATATTTACCCGAAATCTGGTGAGAAATTGTTGGATTCGTAGATTTAAGTGATTATTTTTGTAAAATCCAAATGAGTTTTTCAGCATGCTGAATCCATTTATGTATTCAGAAATGAATTCTGAACAACAAAAATAGTGATTCTTGAAAATTTATATTGTCTGATTGAGGTGAAAAAAACCATTTCGAAGAATAGCTAGCCAACGCCCTTAAAAAATATATTTCTCAAAAATTTACAAAAAATTAATCAAAATGTCCTTGATGTTTTTCAGCACCCTAAATCCATTTCTACATTAAAAAATGTAATTTAAATAACAAAAAAAAAGTGGTTTTATACATATTTATATCACTATATTCCTTAAAAAAAAATACAACTCCAAATAATTATATTATTTAGAAAAATAATTTTTTTTATTTAACTTAAGTACTTGAGTATTTGATGATGTGAAAATCGTGAAATGAGTACAAACGTTACTTCGTGTTCAGTTATAAGAAATTTCCTTAGCATCGAGAGATTTGTTGGAACCTTAGGCTCCGATGGTTCATTCCACTTCTGCCTGTCCAGACACTCAGTTAGGTGGTCGACTAGACAACCAATTAGACAATTGATTTGCAGTTGAAGATAGTTGTTCGATGGATCGAGAAGCCGGGCAATTGACTACTTATTGGACATATGGATGGTTAGATCGACTTGTTAAGTCGACTAACCGATGCAAAAATGCAAATTTACTAGGTGAAGTTTGGCATCTATTCCATTTCCAAAGGATGACCAGGTGAAATTTGTCACCGACGTAAAGAAGGATGAGGCTATTGGGGTCATTACAACCTACATTTCTCAGGATATTTTCTTTCATACAAGAGGGATCGACTGCCCTCATGAATTATGGAAGAAGTTGAAGTCTTTGCTTGACAAAGTCGATGAGAGTCAAGTTATGTAGTTCGAGAAAGAGATGTTCTCTCTTGATCTTCATTCCTTTAAAATGATTGAGGACTGTTTGGCACATGTTAAATAATTGTAGTTAAAATTGGGTGATTGTGGGAAGAATTTTCATAAGAAAGATGGACAACTCATCGAGATGGTCCTGGTGAATCTAAGAAAAACTTTCGAGGTGCTCTCTTCCACGTTCTAGACAAATTGGCAGGCACACAAAGAAGATGGTAAGGACTATACTTTTGATTCATTCTATGGTTTACTAATTAATGATCAACACGGGTTTCTTGATGAAGGGAAGTTTGGTGGTAAACTTCAAGCTCACATGCTCAAGGGTAAGGGAAAGATCAATTATAAGGAAATATGACACTTCGATGATCCTGTACATAGACTAGAATGTCTTGACTAAAAAACTAAAGTGAATACTAATGAACCAACATCCACCACGAAGAATCGAAGGAAGAAAATATGTTTGTACTTGATTGGATTATTATATTATTTTTCATCTATTTCAGTATTTTATGGGTGGAAAAATTGGAGGAATAAACTTGGAGGGCCATTTTGACATCTTGTCCAAAAAATTGTCTAAAATCTTCCTAAGTCATTTTAAAACATCAAACAACACTTTTTTATGGTTCAAACCCTATTGTCAAAAAACATTCTATATTGTACACATTGATACTTTAATAAATAATTGTTTTATTTATTCATCCATTTTTCTTATTATAGTAATAACTTAACCATATATACAAAATTTAAAAATAATATATATATATATATATAATAATAATAATAATAATATTCATGTATTATGATTCAATTTTCAAGTATATTGCATATGTTGATTGCATTAACATCATATTTTAATATTCATGTATTATAATTATACTTTCAAATCTATGAAATATGTTGATTGAATTAGCATCATATTTTTGACATGACAGGATGCACATCATAATTATTTTGGCATATGAGATGCTACATTATATTTGGATTTTGGATTTGCAATGCAAATTGAATTTTGAAGTAGTTATATTATTATTATTATTATTAGTTATTTTAGTATTAATGAATTTTTTTTTATTGTAATTTAAGAGATATATATTTTTCTATTATAATTTTTAGTATTAAATTTTGATTTGGATAGTTGAGAAAAGTAGTATTATATTTTTATTTCAAGTGTTAAATTTTACATTGTAATGATTAAAAGAACAATAGACTAAAGATTCTAAGAAATGAAGATTTTTTCTTAAGATAATTATCCGAAATAGGATGAGAAATTGTTGGATTCTTAGATTTAAGTGATTATTTCTGTATAATGCAAATGCCCTGAGAGTTTTCCAGCGTGCTGAATCCATTTTTGCATTCAGAAATGAATTCTGAACAGCAAAAAATAATGATTCTTGAAAATTTATATTGCCAGATTCGGGTGAAAAAAACCATTTAGTAGAACAGCTAATCAAGGTGGTTAAAAATATATATTTCTCAAAAATTTACAAAATAATAAGTGGTAGTTTAAATATTCTAAGTTTTGTTTCCTTTTTAAGATATTTTTCTAAGATATTTTTCTAAAATCCAGTGAGAAATTGTTGAATCTGCATATTTGAGTGCATATTTGAATGTTTAATTCTGTATATTCAAAATAAGATTTTTCAGTACCCTAAATCCATTTTTACATTAAAAAAATGTAATTTAAATAACAAAAAAAAAGTAATTTTATACATATTTATATCACCAGATTTCTTAAAAAAAATATATATTTAAACAATAATTATATTATTTAGCAAAATAAAAATATTATTTAACTTAATTACTTGAGTATTTCATGATGTGAAAAGCCTGAAATGAGTACAAACGTTACTTAGTGTTCAGTTATAAGAAAATTCCTTTGCATGAAATGAGAATCTTATTCACTCTTTAGGTTATTATTATATAGCGTACATAGAAATAACGCTAAAGAGTGAATCAACCTCTTTTGCTAACGAGACAGGCAACAGCCACGTCCAGCGTATTCGGCAGGAACTCCCCATATTTGGCAGCGGCCCTCTTTGCAATCCTCTTGAAAATTTCATCCACCATTTGCTCATCTGATCCCAAGTGAGTTCCCACAATATTCTCAAACAAGGCTCTGTAAAAGTTACCTACGATTTTCCCAAACATCTCCTCTTCTCCTTCTCTAACCTCCAACAATGGATGCAAAGGAAACCCACTCAGAACCCTCATGCTCTCTATTTCGAACGACTTCTCCGCCTCCACGATGCTCTGCAGCTCCTGCATACTTGGACCGTAGAAAGGAATGTTGAAGGAGTCAAGTTTCTCCGCCTCAATCAAACTCTGCCAGTCCAAATCGATCAAATATTGAGTAATATTCAATCGTAATTCTGAGATATTACATTTAAACTTATATATTTTACCTCATTCACTAGCTCCTCAAATGCTACTTCCAAGTGACGAGTGCAAGCTCCTAACCCGCCTTGTTGTTTTATCTCGCCAGAATTACGAGCCAAAAGCGCTATGAACATGCATCCGCCGGGAACAATCTCCTCTGCTCGGCCTTCTAAAAATGATGCGAAGTCTTGTCTGAATTGGTTGAGATAGGCATCGGCCACTGCATCGTTGGATATGTACACATGCCCGCCGTTCCAAGCAACAGAATTTCTGTCCTCGAGGCTAGCAGGAACCTGAAATTGAAATCAATTAATATGCAATATTAATCACATGGCTAGATTTGGTCACAGTAAGTGTGTCACTCACTTGCGAGAGCCATTGCAGGCTCATGGAGGAGTGACAGAAATGGAGGGTTTGCCGTGGGAAAAGGCGTCCGTAATGTGATCCCGACACCGCTGATGCGAAGTATGATCTAGTCGTGGGAAGCTTCTCTTCATTGTGCGCTGCTGCTGTTGTTCCATCTGCGCCTTTCAGTGGAGGCAACATCCGAAACAATGTATTGAAATCATTTGACGGGAGATCGGCAAAGTAAACCTGGAATTCTGGCACGTCGATGGAGTGCCGAATGAAAGTTAATTTCACGGCTTTGATGATGGTGTCTGCTGTGAGAAGAGTATTCATCCCCGTTGCGCACCCCAAATCTGCAATACGAAACACGTTATCTAACTCCTTCATCCCCATGACAGAGCTCACGTTGTTGTAGATCGAATGCTCCAGAAGGGGCTTAATAGCCAGAACTATCTTCAACTGCAGAAGCATCGTTGCAATGAGATAGTATAATCCAACTTGAAACTATAAGGTATGCGAAGTCAGGTTAATGGAATTACCTGGACAGATGAATTGTTTACATAGCTTGAATCCCCGATTCCACCCTTCATGCATAACACACTCTCCATCGGATAGACGACTGAAAATGTTCGTCAATTATTTCGCGACACCCAGAAATGTGAAAGCTGAATGCAAGTAAAGGTGAGCAGCCTCAATTCTGAATCTGTCTCAATTATGAATCCGAATATTTATAGCATCCTCGGAGATTGTTTTGTTCATAATATCCGTGTCAGCTTCGACGTTATAATTTAGACGTTATAATTTAGCGCACAACTGTAGCCGCGTGATTCGAGAAACGTGACCCCGTGAAAATCATAATAAGGTAGAGTTGTTTTTTTGGTTTGAAATTCGGATTGTCTCAAGGTTTTTCAGAACAAAAAAAGAATTTTATCTAAATTTTCATCATCGAATTTCGAAAAAAAACAAAATATTTAGTCAAACTCCATAAATAGTATCCCGAGTTTTCAAGTGTCCCACATAAGAGCATTGATATTGTTCATTTTTTTACCATTGATACTGATCACATTATTGTTCCCTTTTTTACCATTGATATTGATATTGTTCCATTGATACTGATCACATTATTGTTCGTCATGATAAGTTTTTCCCTCAAATGCAAAACTGATCACATTATTGTGTGCCACGATAAGTTTTTTTTCCTGATATGCAAAACTGATGGGAAGTTTTTCCTTCCAATTACTTTATTTTTCATATTTATGAAAATTATCTATTTAGTTTATTTTTTAAACTATTGTTTTCATATTAGTTTTGATTGTGATTTCATTGATTTTTAATAATATATAAATCTAAAAGTAGAATAATTAAACTACTCATTATATATTTTATTTAACCTTGTATAATAATTAGTAACATGTCTGTCACTTAAAACAATTAAACTATTCTTTATTTATTTATATGATTCTATCTCTAAAACAATTAAATTATCATTTATTTATATGGTTGTTATTTAGCGATGTATGATAGTTGGTAACATATCTAAATCCCAAGATAAGATGTTTTCTCAATGCAAAACTTATCAAAAGGGTTGGCTCCTCATCACCATTTTCATGTGTTAGTATCCCACCATTTTCATGTTAGTACCACAAGAATTTTAATCCTTTTTAATAGTTTGTTGTGATGTTGTGGCATTTCACATGACAAAATGATTTTTTTCTCATGAGATTGAATAACTTATTTACTTCCATCTTAACAAACAAATTTATGTCTATTATATTTAAGTTCATTGATCTCTTTTCCTATAGAAGACATTTTTTTTTTGTTTAAACGAAACTGAATTGTATTTGTATTAAAAAGGGTTGTGTTAGCTCACATCCTATACATAATTCTATAACCAATATTGAAAAATTTGGAGCTCTCTTCACATTGATTCCTTGATTGTGTATTTTAATTACAACTTTGATATACTCGCCTAGCAACCAATGAAATTTAAGAAAAATTTACTGATAAGAGGGGGTAGAATCTTGAATTTTTAAGGCCCTTCCCCTATGTAGGGGTCCTTCCTCAATATCCATAGGTGTCGTGTCGCGTTCTTCAGATCCATTGATAGTAACACCTTCATGAAAAGACAATGTACCATGATTAATTGACCATTCCATGACGAGTTCAAATTTGACCATTTTTCCTGAGAGTTGTTGTAGCATAGAACAATTGGCTTGAGAAATCTTCTCGTGTCATCATAGTATCTTCTTAAAATCACTCCAAGAGGGGTCCATTGTTATCCACCACAACTAGAAAAACCTCCTCCCTCCATAGAGTCTGATGTGGGAGCATTTTCCAAGTGAACATTTGAGATTGACCCAAGTGGTCATAAAACATTTAGCAAGGGAGTTGGTTCCCTAATTTCTCTAGTTTGTGTAATAGTTAGACATTTCTAGAAGATATCTTGGCAGATATCTTCTATCGAACAATTTTTAATTGTTATTGATTTTTTTGTTGATATGTAGGGGTAATTTCTAGATTAAGGGCTTCTTGAGATAGCTTGGGATTTGTTACTTTTGAGAGCTAACCGAGAGCTCTAAGTTATTATTAATTATTATTTTGATGGTAGAGGTTAGAAAGTGTACAAAGTGGTGAGATTGTGTGGTTTTCATAGGTCTGAAAGACCCCGAAGGAACATAGCACCATTGTTATATTTCATTCCTTTGATCGTTGAAATAAATACATGTTCATGAATTTATGTTTTCCATGTGTGTGATATTTGAATTCTATGTTTATATTTTATGAACAAAGAGCAAGTGATCGATATTGCAGGGATAGAACGAGAGATCGAGTACATACTGTGTAAAATCTATGTTTTTGCAGAGTTGAGAATCGACGATTGTGATTAAATCTGGGATGAAACCCTCCACCAGATTGATGGCCAAAATTATTCTTCCATCGAACCCAAAAAAAGTCAGATGAATGTTACTTAGAGTCCCTTTGTATCCTGTCTAAATTCTCTTCCGAGGAAACCATCCCGAGAGTGAAATTTAGTCATCCATCAAACCGAATTTCCATTGAATATCTACCATTGATTAGTCAGTGTTCGAATCCTGCCACAATACTTCGATGACAAATCAGATTCGTCCATCGAAATATACTTAAGGAAATATTTGAGTCATCCATCGGATCTAACATTTCGAAGTCTCATTCCAGATTCGACTCCGAAGATAGTTTTCCAATAGCTATTCAAAATCGTCCATCGGAGGTGTATCTTGAGGAAATTATAATCGTCTAATGGAGATAAATTTCAGAGCATTCAAAGTTGCACTTCCAATTTCACTCTGAATACGTCGGTACGAAATGAGATCTTGATCATCCATTTTATGATGACCAACAATTTATATTTAAAGTTGGGAAATGTTCGAGATGAGATCTTCATCATCCATCTGGAAGTGATCCACGGTTGCAGAGATCCCTTACAATAGTCTTAGATCCTCATTCGACCGCATGTCGGATAGTAAACCAACAACCCTGATTAAAAGCCATCAGAGTAGCCTGTTGGAGATTTTAAGCTTCCTTCACTCTAATATACCACCCCGGCCATGTGGAAACAAATAGATCATCCAGTTAAGGAACATATCAATGGATGTTGAAGCGTTTGCATTCAAAACTAATCGAGGTTAGTAAACTTGGACCCCATGATATTTTCAAAGGAAATCATCTGGTGGTTTTAGAGCTTAGTCACATGGAAGGAAAGTGGCTTAGAGATAACTGAACATGTGAATTTTCATAGAATTAGGCTACGAACAACACCACATTGCAAGGAATTGTACATAGAGTTTCGATCCAAGGTTGCGAAGGGAAAATTAGCCAAGAAAGATTAATGCCAAGAAATATGTTATGTGGATACTGTAGTCATAAGGTTTTCATTTGTGGCATCATAGTTATAGAATAAGTTTTATTCAGTAGCCATGCCACCCAGAAGAGGTAGTCCAACAAATGTGGCAATTATAGAGTTGCAAAATGAATTGAGAGAGTCCAGGATGGAATGGAAGTCATGGAAGAAGCTCAGAGCCAAGAACCTGACATAGGGGTTTTCAGTGAAGATGAAGACACTAGCTCTGAAGAAGAAGTGGAAGCACCAGGAGGAGAAACAACTGAATAATATTTGTTGAGGATGGTTACAAAGGTTGGATCCAGACCAAAAATTGAGGTCTAATGTATGAGGGGAACCTGAATGTCGAGGAATTGCTTGATTGGATCAATGGAATGGAAAAATACTTCAATTATGAGGACATAGATGAAGAAAAGAAGGTTAATCATGCACTAGGATGAAAGGACATGTAGCCTTATGGTGGGATGAGTTGCAGGTTGACAGAAGAAAGAAAGGAAAATAAAAAATTAGGAATTGGGACAGGATGAGGGATAAATTTAAAGCTAAGTTTATTCTTAAAGATTATCAATTGAACATGCTTAGAAAATTGTAGAACCTAAGGAAAGAAGTTATGTCGGTAAAAGAGCATACAAAATAATTCTACAAGTTAAACATCTGGGTAGGGCATGTGGAGAATGATGCTGAGAAATTTGTAAGGTACATCAATCGCTTAAGGTATGATATCCACGATGAAATCAATCTCCTGACCCTGAGGACTATAGAATATGCTTCTCGAGCAACTTTTAAAGTAGAGGAGAGGATAGGTAGAAAACACAGCCAAAAAATTAGAGGAATAGGTCCAATAATAGGAAAAGGACAAGTCAGACATAGGAGAATATCCCAAACTTCAAAATATGAAGGAGGTAGTTCAAGCTCAAGTAGTCAACCACCAAGAGGAGGAGAATTCATAGGTAGGATATTTGGATCTAGAGGAAAATGTAGGGGAGGAAGATAAATTAGATGCTACACTTGTGGAAAAACAGGACACATGTCGTGGGACTCTCCTGAAAATAAATCAACAAATAAGAGAAGTGAAAATGTTGCAGAGGCCAAGGAAGAAATAATTAATACAATGGAAAAGGAAGAAAATACTAAGGTAGGGGAATCTCTAATGCTTAAGAGAATCTTGGTAAAGTCAGAGAAAAAGACAAGTGAACCAACACACAGAAAAAGTATGTTTAGAACTGTATGTAAGTCAAAGGGGAACTGTTGCAAAGTTGTCATTGATAGTGGAAGTATAGATAATTTGGTTTCCATATATATGGTAGAGAAGATGGGATTGAAGAGGATGGAACATTCCACTCCATATAGAGTGTCTTGTTTACAAAAGGGACATCAAGTCTTGGTGAATGAGCAGTGTAAGGTGGAATTTCAAATTGGTACTTACAAAGATGAGGTGTTATGTGATATAATTCCCATGGATGTCTACCATATTATATTAGGAATGCCATGGTAGAATGACATGAAGGTTATCCATGATGGAAGGAGAAACACTTGTTCCCTACATAAATATGGACATAAGCATGTGTTGTTTCCCTTGAAGGATAAATCATTCAAGGAAGAACCTGGACCGAGTATTTTGCTGATGAGTGGAAAAGAGCTACTACAAGAAGTCAAGAATAAAGAGGAGGTACATTTTTCTCTTGTTGGTAAGTCAAAGGTAATACTCACTACTACAAATATGGATGATTTTACTATTGAAGTTAAAGGTATTGTTGATGAATTTTTTGATATCATAGTAGATGAATTACCTTATGCTCTACCTCCTATGACAAATATTAGTGACCATATTGATTTGATACCTGGAGAAAGTCTTCCTAAAAAAGAAACATACATGCTGACCTGATCCAGGTGGATATTGGTGGCCACCTACCTATTCCACTTGAACCCCCACCATTGCTTCTTTCAGTTTTTTATTTTTCGACAGTTTACTATTTTTAGCAGTTTTTTCGGGTCCTGAACTTCCGGGGCCATTTTGAGGCCCTAAACAATGTTTTTTTGGGTATGTTGCTATCGCAAAATAGCATCTAACAATGCTATTTTTTCTTAAGCATTGTAGGCCTCGGATAGATCTTTCCAACGAGCTATCATATGCCTAAAACGAAGATCGTATGCAAAAGTTACAACCCCGGGAAGTTGATGCACCATTTTACCCAAACGGGGCCCACATGACTTTTGGCGCTTCATCTCCCAGGGTTAGGTTTTTGGATGTTTAGGACTTTTGGAATTCCCATTTATTGTAAAAGGGCCTTCAGAGCCTCATTGTGATCATCTTCTCACGGATGCGAGTAGCACGCAGTCACGGTAGCAAGCACATCTCTTCTCGGAGATAAGCTACTAGCTTCAACTAGTTTATTTCCATTAAATACATGTAAGCATTTTTCAATCATTTATTATTAATGAAATGAAGTCTTATTTCTCTTTGCATCTAGTTTATGTGTATTTCTTCATTTCATTGTGTTCCTACATAAATATGGATCGATTGGTATCGAGGAAGCTGATTCTGCTCATTCGATCCTTCTTTGCATATCCCCTAGCGAGATCATGGTATAAGGAGTTGGGGCTCAATCTAGTTGAGCCTTTGCAATATCGTTCATGCCGAGCCCGACAAAAACCGATGGGGGAGGAAAATAAATATGAGGGAGTAGGATATCCTATCAAAATGTTGCTCGAGGCCCTCGAGAAACAAAGGCTTAGCGATGATGGACAACTTTGCCCGATTCTTCAACAGATTCCGACTATCGGTGCATCGACATCCAAACCACTACAGGTCACTCAACTTTTAAAGGAATTTTCCAGTAAACTTTGACATTCCCATATTTGATGGCCAAATATATGCGGATAATAGGTAGATAGATGGTTGAATCTATTATAAGTATATTTCTCGGTTCATGAGGTTTTCGATCGAGAAAAGATTGGTACTCTCACTCCTCAAAGTCGCCACCCATGTCAAGGACTAGTGGAAACCTACTTTTCGAACAAGAGAGGAGACCCTCTTTGTTCTCGGTGCTTTTACTTGCGGAATTCTTTGAGGCATGTCAAGGAACAATTTATCAGGTAGAGAGCTATGAGACAAATACATACAATGGACTACTTTCCTGAAACCAACAAAGGGACCAAGATGTGCATGAGATTACGAATATGTTTCATACCCTATAGCGCACAAAGTTGGGTATCAGATTCGAGAAACATTTGGTGTTAAAAATTACCTTGGTTATGCATGAATACATTGGGAGGAAATGGAGTTCTCGACATCTCCTCACTTAGTGTAGCATACAGTATCTTGCCAAGATTGAGCAAGAAGTTCAAGCGAGGAAAGGCTGAGACTTTGGAGTGCGCAAAATGGAAGCAGTACTCCCAAACCACAAAACAAAGGACCAAACCAAGGCGGGGTAGCCAGGACAACACATGAAGCCACAAGCAAAAGAACAACACCACGAAGCCAAAAGGACACAGGGAAGTGGTGAGAGTTCCATAAAATCCCCTACCACAACACAGAGTGAGTGTAGAGACCAAGCGGTCAGCGGTAGCGAGTTAAAGAGGCTTCTGAATTGGATTACATGCTCCGACTACGAATCGAGGAGGCGACAAGGGGAATGGCGAGGAAGAAGATTATCAATGTCAGAGCCGCCATTGTTTCCACCATGAAGATCCGGAAGGAGGAACCAGAAGATCAGGCGAGAGCGTCTCTTCCATTCAAGATGTGGGTAAAGGGTTCCCCGTTGCAATTCATTGTCGACAATGGGAGCCGGAAGAACCTCATCTCACCAGAGATCATCAAATAGTTGAGATTATCGACAAAACCACAACCACAACCATAAAACATCGGGTGGTTGCACCAAAGACGGGACCTCCGCGTCGGTCGACAATGTCACCTTCCCTACAACATCAAGCCCTTCATGGATGAATTATTTAGCGTTACTCCTGCAGATGTTTGATGTATTATTAGGCCAACCCGTACTTGTGGAAGTCGCATGTTATGTATGAGTCTGAACCCTAAATCGCATTATTATCACTTTGGAAATAAGGCATACGGGGATATCGAGGAATAACAGCCTACCACCATTTCTTTGGTTACTGTAAAACAATGTAGTAATCTCATTTCCCAAACGGAAATTTTCGATGATCATCTCGAGGAAGGCTGGCCCATGATCTCGGACGGAGGCATGAAACAACAGATGGATAAGGTCATGGAGATGCGAGGACATCTTCACCTCCCCACCGGTGCCTCTGCTTGTCCAGGTCAAAGCACCCCATCGATCTGATCCAAGGTGCGTCTCTTCCCAATGGACCAATATTACATCTAAATGTCACGGAGATGAAATCAAGAGGCGGTCGAGGAGCTATTACCGAGAAAGGTCACATCGGTCGGAGTTCATCACCACAGTGGGGCTTAGATTGTCTTGGTGCGAGAATAAGGATGGGACTTGGAGACTTTACATTGATTATCGAGCCCTGAACAAAATCCTTTGTTGAAATAGGTACCCGATCCATAGATTGGTATGCTTGGACTAACTCAAGGGGGTGAAATATTCCAGCAAGATCGACTTGAAGTGCAGGTATCACCGGTACCAATCGAACCTTCTGATATGTGGAATCGCATTTCAAGTAAGGGAGGGCCTTTTGAGATGGTTGGTCATGCCAACTTCGGTTGTGAATTCCCACCGCAACCTTCATTAGGTTAATGGATGACATCCTGTGACCATTCATAACTCATTTGTAGTGGTGTACTTGGATGACATTACGATCCGGTAAACTTGGAAGAGGAGCACCTCCACTACATATCCGGCCAAGGGTCCTCAAACCACTGCGGCAACACAAGTTGTGTGCCAATTTGGAGAAAATGCACTTTTAGCGCCTTTCGGGTTCGATATGGGATACATTATTGATGGCGGGGGGTGCATGTGGATCGATCAAAGATCCAAGTCATTGGGATTAGCCAACTAACTTACCTAATGGAGCTCCATAGCTTTTTAGGTCTGCCAATTTCTACATGAGTTTGTGTGTGGGGATTCTCTCGTATCACTTGGCCTTTGAGTCAAATTACCAAAGGGAGGAGCTAAAGCAAAAATCTTTTTGAGTGCGAATCTCAAACGTGAAGGCGTTGAAACTGCTCGCCTGCATACGCACCGATTACTCACATTACGGACTTGCAACAACCGACAAGAGATTGAGACAGATGCCTCGACTATGCTATTGGGGCAGTCCTTGCCCACTCAACATGGGCATCCGGTGCGGCATATCACGATGAGACACTTTCCGACAGATGCAGAGTATCCGGTTATGACAAAGTGTATTCCATTTGTGTGCGGGCAGCGTGATGGAAGCATTATTTTGGGAAAGGGGAAACGGTCATCCACATAGACCCGCTGCGACCCACAGGTTCATCTGGACACAAGGGAAGTTTGCCGGTGATGTTAATGCATCGGAGGTGGTTCCATACACCCGTAACAATTTCATTTGAACATTAGAACAAAAGGTACTTTTCAATAATGTTGCTGGGCCTCGATTCGACCACCATCATAGCTAACCAGCATTGCTCTCCAACTCTTGTGGGGATGAGACTTTCGATTAGCCGCTTCTCTACACAGTGATCCAGTGCGGTCACATGCAATACACACTCTTGGAGGGTAAACAGGTTCCCAATTTTCACCTCGAGGGATGCACAACTTTGTCACTTGGGACGCAGCATGTTCCTTTCAATGAAGTGTGCCAAGATGATTTGGGAGGCACACTACGGTCGAGTCGCTGGGCATTTCAGAGTCGAGAAAACAGTGGCGAGTCTGCAAAAGTATTTCTATTAGCTGAACCTTCAACAAGATGTCAGGAACTACATCAAGTCCTGCACTACTTCTTGTGCCATTCCAAACCGACCATCCAAAGCCGAGGCCTCTATACTCCACTTCCCTACCAGTCAACCTTGGGAATCCATCTATATAGATTACATGTATGGAGCCTTCCTTCACTACTAATCATGTAATGAAGCTGTCTTTGTGGTTGTCGGTAGATTCGAAGATTTCCATTATGATGGCATGCAAGAAAAATATCCGTGAGGAAGCCAGCTGCTAAACTCTTCTTTGGTGAGGAATTATTGGGTACACTGGGATCCGGTCATCATCTCGGTCCGGGATAGTAGGTTCCTTTAGTACATTTTGGTCCAATACCGATGCGATGTTGGACACCAAGCTCACAAGTCCACTTTCCATCCATGGCCCGATTAGCCGGTGAAGTCGTCCAACCCGGATGATCAGCATACACATTCACATGTACAAATCAAAGAATCCACGTACGTAGGATGAGAGCCTCCCCTATGTACAACCGATACAATCGAGGGCTCTCATAGCTCAACTAGCCACAACCCCTTTCAAATGGGCTTAGGATTCCAGCCACTATTAAGCATTTGACATTAAGCCATGCCATTTGTGGCTACCGAGGAGATTCAACTCATGTCCATTAGAAGTGGGCCGACAAATTCATTGAGCATTCAACACATCCGCCCAGCGGGTTCATGACATCTTGAAGGGCGAGAGCCAATGCTAAGTACAAACAGCGACGCAGTCAACATCGGGTGCCACACAACTTCAAGTGGAAGCTGGAGCAAATTAATGGCTGCATTTGCAAAGGAAGCGCCCTCGGCGGACCCCACATGAAGCTTACGTCCACTTGATATGGTAGGTACCTCACCAAGGATGCATGGAAAATTCCTTTGAGCTCAACTTTCCACCATTCCTTGAAGTGCACCCGGTGTTCAATGTGGACAGCCTTGACCTACTTTCCACCTCTACTAGACACACATCGGGCAGGAACATCACGCAGCGAGGAGTTAAATTTCAGCTGCATGGAACAAGCGGAAGCCCGATCAAATCATGGATACATAGATCAATCACACCCGAAAACAAAGGATACAGCTATATCGAGTTGTCAAAGCGGGCCAACTCCTTCACCAAGGAGTAAAATGTCACCGGGGACCAGAGTTCGGCCGGTTCCTCATCTCGAGTTGTCAAAGCAGGCCAACTCCTTCACCAAGGTAAATGGCTCACCAGGGACCAAGTTCAGCAGAAGTTTCCTCATCTCATGGAGGAACTCAACGCAATGGGGACCATTGCTTCCTAAGGGGGGAGGAATGATCCAGGTGTATATTGGTGGCCACCCACCTATTCCTCTTGAACCCCCACCATTGCTTCTTTCAGTTTTTCAGTTTTCGACAGTTTACTATTTTTAGCAGTTTTTTCGGGTCCTGAACTTTCGGGGCCATTTTGAGGCCCTAAATGATGTTTTTTTGGGTATGTTTATGTTGCAAAATAGCATCTAACAATGTTATTTTGTCTCGAGCATTGTAGGCCTCGGATAGATCTTTCCAACGAGCTATCATACGCCTAAAACGAAGATCGTATGCAAAAGTTACAACCCCGGGAAGTTGATGCACCAGTTACCCAAACAGGGCCCACATGACTTTTGGCGCTTCATCTCCCAGGGTTAGGTTTTTGGATGTTTAAGAATTTTGGCATTCCCGTTTATTGTAAAAGGGCCTTCAGAGCCTCATTGTGATCATCTTCTCACGGATGCGAGTAGCAGCCACATCTCTTCTCAGAGATAAGCTACTAGCGCCCTAGCTAGTTTATTTCCATTCTGTCTGTAAGCATATTTCAGTCATTTATTATTAATGAAATGAAGTCTTATTTCCGATGCATCTCTGCGTTTATGTGTATTTCTTCATTTCATTGTGTTCCTACATAAATCCGGATCATGAACCCTCAAGAGAAGGAAGAGATAAAGAATCAGATATAGAAGTTGTTAGACAAAGGTTTGGTGAAAGAAAGGTTGATTCCATGTGTTGTACCAATAGTGCTCAGTCCAAAGAAGGATGGTGGATGGTGAATCTATACTGATTCTAGGGAAATTAACAAAATTACCATAAGTTACAAATTTCCATTACCCAAAATATATAATTTGATGGATTGCTTAAGTGGGGAAAGCATTTTTCAAAAAATGATTTAAAAAGTGGGTACCATAAAATTAGGATAAGAGATTAGGATGCATGGAAAACAACTTTTAAGACTAACAATGGACTGTATGAATGGTTGGTGATGCATTTTGGGCTAAAAAACGGTCCTAGTACATTTATGAGATTGTTGAATGAGGTATTAAAAGAATTTATTGGAAATTTTGTGATAGCATATCTAGAAGACATTCTGATTTACAACCAGACAAAGGAGGGACATTTAATACATCTTACGATGGTTTTGATCACCCTGCAAGATGAAATATTGTTGATAAATTTGAAGAAATGCATCTTTATGAAAAGGGAGTTGATATATTTGGGGTTTGTAGTATCTGAAGAATGTTTGAAGATGGACCCAAAAAAGGTTCAAGCAATTGTGAATTGGCCAAGCCCAAAGAAATACATTTGAGGTAAGAAGTTTCCATGGACTCACAAGTTTTTATAGAAATTTCATTAGAGGTTATAGTTAGATATGTGCACCTATTGTGGAAACTATCAAATAAATAAAATAACCATTTAAGTGGACAGAAGAAGCTGGTAGAAATTTTGAACTATTAAAGAAAAAGATGATTGGAAATCCTATATTGGATTTGCCAAGCTTTGATAAATTCTTTCAAGTTGAGATTGATGCTAGTGGGACTACAATAGGAGCTATCTTGAGTCAGGAGAAAAGACCAATTGTATATTTTAGTGAGAAATTAAATGAAGCAAAACATAAATATTCCTCTTATGGTAAGGAAATTTATGCAATTGTCCAAGCACTTAAGAAGTGGAGGAATTACCTCAAGCCCAAGGATTTTGTCCTATATACTAACATTCATACATTACAGTTTATCATTAGTCAACCAAAGGTGAATCAAATACATGCCAAGTGGGTTG
Source organism: Picea sitchensis (assembly GCA_010110895.2). NCBI lineage: Eukaryota > Viridiplantae > Streptophyta > Pinopsida > Pinales > Pinaceae > Picea > Picea sitchensis. The sequence goes on along the minus strand of SNQJ01S0015088.1, from coordinate 119,397 downwards.
AATTTCTGCAGAATTTTACTTTTGTGATTAAACACACAAGTGGTAAGACTAATAAAGTTGTTGATGCATTAAGTAGGATTAATTTTCTTTTGCAATAACTTCAAGTCAACAATTTAGGTTTTGATTGTTTAAATGAATGTTGTTGGAATACTGAGAGCGGAGGGGGTGTGAATTAATATGATAAATTTTTACCACTTTCAATCACAATATATATAAACTTCAACTTTTTCAACAGTATTCAATAGTTTATCACTTATTCATTGAGTATATCATTGTATCATATAAAAAATATCATTCATCAGTGCATAATAAACAACCACAAATACATAGTATGCAATAATTTACGCGGAAACCCAACAGGGAGAAAACCACATAATGATTTCTTATATATATCAAGAATACATTCATAGAATGAACCAACTTCCCAATTCTCTAGCACCAACTGGAAGGAGGCTCCAACCCCCTATTTATAGGATCCAACCTGAAGGAAGCTAGAACTCCCTAAATTTTCCAGCTACAATTGAAAAGAGGATCCAATCCCTAGTTTATAGGTTCCAGCCTAAAGGAAGTTCCAACTCCATGTGTTTTATGGCTCCAACCAGAAGGAGGCTATGAACCATTGATTTACAGGTTCCAACCTGAAGGAAGCTCCTACTCCTTGTGTTCTCTGGAACCAACTGGAAGAAGGCTATGACCCCCTTTCCTTGCCCCATACTTCTTCCCTAAAATATAACTGTAGACTCAACCTTTCACTACCACTAATACTGTCGCTACCATTATCACTTTTACTGTCACTTCCACGATCACTGATACATCAACCTGTCACTATCACTCTCACCACCACTGTCACGCCCACTGTCACTGTCACTATCATTGTCACCATCATACTGTCATCAACCAACTATAACTAGATACACTCACTTGAATACCAAAACCATCACCAAGATGTGAATAAAAATATATTCCATAACAAGCACATGCTATATCCATACACCATGTACCATATCCATCAAGCATGTACCAAAACTTGTACCATACCATGCATCAAGCATGTACCAAAACCTGTACCATACCATGCATTAACCATGTACAAATATATGTACCATAACATGCATCAATCATGTACCAAAAGATATTCCAAGTGTAGGTACCATAACATCAATGATGAGCATCCAACCATATACCTAAATCATATACCAAAACCATGTACCATGTACCAAAGCGTCAACTATTTACCAAAACTATACCATATCATCAATGATGTGCCTCAACCAAGTACCAAAGAATGTGCCTCATACATATTCCACCATATACCAAGTGTATACCTCAACCATGTACCAACCTTACAAATATGTTCCTGTAACAACCATGACATACACCAAACTAGATACAAAGCTACCATAACATCACTCAACCATGTAGCCAAAATGTACCTCAAACCATGTGCCCCAAACATGTCCCAACATCTATATACCATGTACCAAGAGATGTACCTCAATCATGTACCATATCACTCATGATATTCCTCAAGCATATAGAACACAACAAACCATATTCCAAGTGTCCAAGATGTGCCTTAAGTCATTATAAAAAATCACTAGGACATGCCTCAAGCATGTGCCAAGCTTTCAAAGATGCAAGCCTCAAAACAAACAGAATAACTTACCTTTACATTCTGTAGAACCTGACTGCATCACATCTCATACCATATCTTCCTAAGCATCATCAACCTGGTACAAGATTTCTTCCTCAAATCTTCCTTAGCCTCGTGGAACTAACCCATGCATCATGCAGGGCCTTGGGGGATGGGTTTCATACAACTCATGGGGGTTCCTCATTGGATACTAGTAGCCTGAGCCACAGGGGTCAACCAAATTAGGGTTTCATAGAAAACCCTTGCAACCCTACAGTCCCAAAACTTTCTTAGTCCTTACTCTTTCGCTTCTTAGGATTCACCATCTTTGATTCGTCAATATATCACCTACTCACATAGAATATATTCAATAGAGTTGTGTGTAAATATGCTTATGAGAGACTTCTTAAGGTGAATTTATACTTTTTCAAGAGACTTTTTTCCTTAACTTTAGAGATTCTTGTTATAACTATTTTACCCTTAATTAAGGACTTTTAACTTCTTGTTGCAACCATTTAGGGTCTTCTTAACCATTCTTCAGGGCTTCCAACTTCAAGAGAGCATATCTCCTCAACCATGAGGAAATACAGGGAAAACCACCTACCAATGGAAATGACACGATGAGGAATATCCATCTATGAGGGTCTTACATATACTTGTAATGTTCTTTAACCTCATTTTCTTCAGTGAAATCCAAGCTTCATGACCACACCTCTGGGGATTCTTGTAGACTTATTCAAATGAACCCACCACATATGTTGACTTCAATGACAACCACTTATGTTGACTTCAATGAAAACCAACTTACCAAAAATATCCCCCTTTGGAATTGATGGAAACACTTATACTCCAACACTCATACTCCTCCTATGCCCATTGCTCCTCATCTATCACTTCTGATGTTTCTATGCTCATGTTTCTCTCCCCCTTTGACATAAATGGAAAAGGTTATATCTCTCTGGGGATGCTCCCCCTATCTTCATGCTTATGATATTTATCTTCTAATCTTTCTCTTTCTCGCCCTTTGAAATAATGGGAAAAATGGGAATTCCCCCTGTCAATATGTTTCCCCCTATCTTCATTCTTCTAATATTTCTTTCCTAGTCTCTTTCTCTAATGATATCTCTCCCCTTGACTTCTCTACAAGATGTAATGTAGATCAATGTTGGGCTTCCTATATATGCTTTATTTCCTCTCTTATGATTCTCTTTGTCTATTGGTGCTTCCTCTTGTAATTCACTAACATATATAAAAAGAATTCCAAGTTACTTGACTTCATATCTTGTCATGTTCACTTCTTAGAAATAAATGACCATACTTTTCAAAAATTCCCCTTTGACGGTATGGATTCTGCCGACAATTTCTCTTCCCATGTTCTCTTGTTCCCTTCACTGCTTTCCTTCTGGTGACTAACTGATTCCACCTGTCAATGTGATTTCATCCACTATTATGAAACTTCTATGACTCATGTCTTCTGTATCTACCAAATATTTCATGAATCCATCATTTTCCATATGTCACAAAACTGTCCATGATTCTGCTACTTAGTTGGACATAATGTTGAGCCATATGTTGTTTTTTAGACTCCCCCTTTTCATCATTCACATTACTAGGAGTCTTCAAGATGGATGGATTAGAGGAGTAATTCAAACTACTCTGATGTTGAGTCATATTCCTCTTCAACTATAGATTCATAATCTTCCTCTTCATCATCCTTTTGAATTTTAACATCTTCCTATTCTGACATATTTATCTTGGTCTGTAGATTCATCATGATCTTGTGCTACTTGTGATCATGTGAGTACTATCTTTGGGACGTGTTCTTCATTTACCTGATCTCCTTGTTTTCCTTTTTCTTCTCCAAAATTCCTTGTTTTCCTTTTAGAGACGAAGGGGAAGAACAATAATGTCTTTTTATGTTAGGAATATGTAATTTGAAATGATGAGGGTTTGTTGTTTTTAGAAGTCCTAAATCTTAATCTTATTTGGGTTTCTTTCCATTCGTACTGTTTATATTAACCAATTAATAATCCTATCTTTCTATCTATCTTGTAATCAATAGGAGCATCAGTGAAAACCAGGTTTATCAGTCATAAATCAATACAACTAGAAATCCATAACCAACAAGTAAGGTAGGGAGCATCAGTGAAAACCAGGTTTATCAGTCATAAATCAATACAACTATAAATCCATAACCAACAAGTAAGGTAGGGAGCATCTTTAGTAATGTCTCTTACAAGCTACCGGTGATAAATATAGAAAAAAATAACCTCAATCATCCTCCGACACTAGTCACCAATTTCCCATTTCCCTAGTAAAAATAGAATGATTAGACAATTCCTTAAAAATCTCCTCACATGTCGACATGCACTACACACTCTTTTAATGAAATTTCTCATTTGGTAATTTCTAAAAAAATTACCAAAAAAAAATATCAAAATTGAGATCGTACATGCGGTGCTATGAATATTCATGGTTGAACCTTCTCACCTCCACTTTGCATTCAAATCACATTTCCCATTGCACCGAAATAATTGCCGAGTATTTGTAAAGTAAGGTCTAAGATATTTTGGGCATCCCTATCCAATGTAAACCTTCAAAAAAATTTCGAAGAAGTGTTTTGATTATAATATTAGTTTTAATGACATAAAACCATTTTACACATTAAATTTATTTTTATACTTGTATTTTATTATTTAATATTGGTTCTTAATATTAAAGTAATTTTTTTTATTTTAATTAGATTTAAAAAGAAAATCAACATTGCTAAAATAAAGAATTCACTAACTTTATAATGAAAGAGGGCTTTGGACAATTCCTAAAGAGTCCTAGAATGAAATAATAAGTCATCTTTACAATCTTAAGAAGGTGGAGAATGAAAACAACTTTCTCTTAAAATGCCCTCCATAAACTCACAATAATTTTCAGTTTCAAAATATTTATAATAATATCAACATTCCTAAACTTTTAACTTCTCAAAAATGTGAAGATTTAGTAAATCTTCTCTGAAATAATTCTAAGCTTAATTTTTTTTTATATAAAACAATTCATGTAATTCCTAACTATAATTTCTTAAGATTGATAAACCAAAGTTTATAGAGTAGATGTTAACAATCATTATCATAATAATTATCATTACATTACTTGTATATACAAAGTCAAATAAGTTATTTCAAATGATTTAAAATAAATTCCTAATGTAATAAGTTTTTTTTTAATAATTTAAGCATTTAAGTGTTGTAGATCACTCTTTGAATGATTTAAATATTTTGATTCACATAGTGTTATGAACTAAAAAAATGCTACATTCTCCTTCACACTAAGTTATAGAATGTGAATCCCGGATAGGGTGACAAGTGGATTGCAAGGGATGAAAGGTGGAGCTTTTCCACCTAGGGAGCTATTAATCCATGCCGCCAACCTCCCTTCCCTCCAGAATGAATGACCCGCACTCATCGAGGATTAATGGTAGTGCGTTGGGCACTCCAAGGAGCTTAATGGTGCCTTGCACGAACCAGGCTGGGCGTACCAAGTAAGGTACCTACACCAGGCTAACATTCACCTCAGCCTTTTGGATTTCACCCCTGTCAATTCGCCAATCACTATGAAGGCTTGTGCCCTGGAATGCTCTCCCATTCCATCTTTTCCTTGTGCTTGATTGTTCCTCAGATTTCTCTTTCCCTTATTCTCGAGTGTTCCCTAGCTCTCCCATTTCATTTTCTCCTTGTGCTTGATTTTTTGGCCGCCCATGGTAAATCTGTTAATATTATGGTAGCTACGAGAGGTATTTACCTCCACCTGTGAACCTGACGAGAATAGAAGACTCCAGAAAGCAAGAGAAAACCCCTAATGAGTTGGCTAATAACCCTAGAAGTCTTGTCGGCTCAAGAAGCTAATTTATATTAGGTTATTAGCCTCCAAGAGAAGAAGTCAACCAAAAATAATAATAATATACTGAACAAACACATATCCAGAAGGAGAAGTCAACCCCAACAAATATGGCAGAACTAGTATAAATACAGGGTGCTAGTTCTCATTTTGACACATCTTAGAATTGCAGCTCCCAGTTTGGTGCGCACTGCAGTTCCCAGTTTGGTGCATACATGTGGAGGAGGTTTGCAGGTGCAGTTGTAGCAACAACTAGTTTTCAGTATGAGCTTGGATTATCTCTTGGCTAGGGTTTGGACTATCTGATCAACTATTGTTGGTGCGCTATCCTTGGAGGAAGATGTGCTACACCTTGTTTGGATATCTAGCCTAGGGTTTGCTTCCAGAGTAATTCTTAGTCAAGGTTAAGGTGCTCGGAGGGTGGCTTCGGCCTATGGTTGGGTGACAAGGGTATTGTCAATGGTAAAACAAGCACAGATTCTTCTATATTCTAACAGGTTATGGGACCACACCTCCTTCATTCAATATAAACGATGGAAGGAAACATAACCACTAGGATATTGAGCTCACTGAGGAACTGCCGCTAGGGTTACTAGTAGAATCAACTTCCAAGACACTGCCACTAGGGTTACTAGCAGGAGCAGTTGCAGAAACCCTAATCCTCTCATTAAGGCACCTTAAGTGAAGAGATTGACCTAATCTTCGGAAAGATCTGTGTGCCCTAGCCTAGCACATCTCCTGATACTCTCAACAAGCCAAGACGTGAAGTTTGAATTTTTGGTCAAATCTAGGGTTTGACCAAGTCAAGCAACCATGATTAAATCTATGAAGTCTGAGAACAAGTTAGATGGAGCCTCTAACTTCAGAGCATGGAAGACAAGGATTGACCTCATCCTTGCCAAGAATAAAGTGATGGATATCGTGAAAGGAAAGATCGTGAAGCCAGAGTTTGAAGAAGGAAAAGAGAAGGAACTGCAGAATGTTGCAGCTATGGAGAAGTTCAAAGATGTTGACATAAATTCCATGAGTATCATAGTGGATTCCATAAAATACCACTTGATACCCTACATCTCCCATCTTGACTCATCGAAGAAGATGTACGATTCCCTAACAAATCTTTTCTCAGTCAGAAACATTGGACAAGTTATGAGTCTAAAGAATGAACTCGATGACATGAAGATGAATGAGAATGAAAACATAACATCATACTTTGTAAGAATATCCTAGCTAAGAGAACAACTACAAGCTATTGAAGAGATCACTTCAGAGAAGGAATTGGTAAACATAGTACTCAATGGTCTTCCCAAGACGTGGGATGCATTTGTCGCAAGCATGAACACAAGGAAGGAGTATCTGACATTTGAAGAACTTTGGACTTGCTGTGCTCAAGAATAATCAAGGATCAATACAAAAGAGAAACCCCAAAATAAATACGACGATCAACCTTTCATAGCAAGATTCAAGAACTTCAGGAACAAAAGGAAGTTTGGCTTAAGGAGGAAGCCAAATCAAGAGAAAGACATCTAAGAAGTACAATGCTTCAACTGTTGAAGGTATGGTCACTACAAGAGTCATTGTCTTGAGCTAAAGAAAAGGAAGGAGAAAGACGAAGCATCGATTTCCGAAAAAAAGGAACCTACAAAGAAGGCTAAACAAGATGGAAGATACTTCTTCTTCTAAACGATAACAACACTCTTCTTATTTCTTGTACATATCGTGTTTGCATCATCTCTGTACATATCTTATATATCTATCTCTTGGAAGATAATATGTTCTAAGAAGAATTATACCTATGGAAGAACAAACAAGATGAAAATAAATATCATTAGGTAATACACATGAAAGGATGAAATACAAATCATGTGGAATAGATTTCCGAATCAATCATGAAGAGAGTTAGAAGAAGTAAAGAGAGAAAGAAGTCAACAATCGAGAGGAAATTGGAAAAAAACTTATGATGTTTTGTAGAAAACAACAAGACGGAAGCATGGACTTTGTTAGACAAGAAGAGCCAATCATATATTGCAGAAGACAGTAAGGATGTAAATGGAAGCATGGACTCTGTTAGATGGAGGGAGCCAATTATATGCACTTATACATGAAGCAAGGATTAGGAGGGAGCTAATACTATGATCCATTAAATATGATGAAATATATATATCCATGGTAGAAGCCGTGAAATTCAGTACGTGCTCAGTTCAACAGCAGAAGAAGACTTCTTCGAAGATAAGCCTTAAAGTATTCCTGGTTGTCCATCCAGATTCGTGATCCTATGATGAAAGGAAGAAGTGGAATCTCTAGGGCATGGAATATATAAGAAACTCCATGGACCCAAGAGCTAAAGAAAAACATGAAGATTCCAAGAAAGTTAGAGAAATCAAAAAAACCATTCATTGTATCAAGAATCACAAGATTACCAGTGTGATATGAACTCACTAAAAGAAATCAAGCAGAAGAATTGAAAGTCGTGATGAAGAACAATGTATGGAAGACTTATGAATGAAAGAATTGCGAGATCTAGAACCAGAGTTTCTCCCAGATGGAGGGAGAATACTATGATGATTACTTGTTCCAGTACACCAGACATATCACTACATGAGTCATTATATCATCCGCAACATCCATGAGTTGGAATTCTACATTAGATGAATGCAAAGAATGGTCTCCAGAGAAATTGAATAAAGAGAGTATGAAGAGAAATCTCAAGACCTTGAGGCATACCAGAAAGAGACTCATGTACATAGATAGAAGAAGATAACTTGGTGGAGAACCTCCAGTGCACATCAGAAGCGTGGTGAAGATTTCCTATAACATCAATATGACTACTTAGTAGATAAGATCTCATGATGACAAAAGAAGTGCCACATGGATATGTTCTAGCTTTCCAACTATGATATACTCTATTGTTTAGATCTACATGAAGCCTTCACAGTGTTCCAGACTAAAGTAAATTTGAAATCAAGCATTACATTATCCATGATGAAGTCCAGAAAGGAGAAAATGATTCTCCAATACATATCTCCACAGATGAGTAGATAAGCAGACATTTTGGGAAAATTTGTATCCAAAATGAAAGAGTTTGCGTACTCAAGCTGGAGCTCGTGGAAACATCTTCCTTCTTATTGAAAAAGGAAGAAATGAATATCCAAGTTAGGAGGGAGCACTGAAAACATTATTGAAGACATTCGTTCTTTAAAATTGAAAAATAGTCCATCTTGGACAAATGCTTTCCTGTTCGGAAAGTGGATTGAGACTTCTGACGGATAGTCACTTTCCATTGTGGTTAACATGGGAAGTATTCTGATTGCTTATGTATCATAGACAACGAATTCCCATTGTGGTTAACTTTGGTAGTGGTCTAGGGCAGTCTCTCTTTTTGAGGGTTACTCAAGAAGACTAGCCCACCTCGCCGGACAACGGTTTCTCATTGTGGTTAACATGAGGAATGGTCCATTTTGGAGATTGATGCAAGACATTATTTTCCTCTTGTAGTTAATAGAGGAAATGGTCTAGACAATCATTCCTTAGGGTTTATACATTCTCTCCAGGGTGCACTTTGATTAGTGTAGGAGGAATGGCCCAGGGTGGGGAATGGCCCAGGCTCAGCAATCAGGGACAAACATTCCTTAGGGTTTATACATTCTCTCCAGGGTGCACTTTGATTAGTGTAGGAGGAATGGCCTAGGGTGGGGAATGGTCTAGATTCAACATTCCTTAGGGTTATACATTATCTATAGGGTGCACTTTGACTAGTGTAGGAAGAATGGCCCAGGGTGGGGAATGGTCCAGGTTCAGAAGACAGGACAATTATTCTTCCTAGCTTGAGAAGAATAGTCCAGATATCTCATTATTCTACTTTGAGGCATATATTCTTTTAGATCTCACAGATGTGAGTGAAAGATTGGCCTAGATAATTCAATTTATATCATAACATTGTTTCTGTGCAGGTTGCTATCAGATGTTTGTTATGAAGACAGTAGATATAGACTACTGTGGTGGATATGTTCCACTGTTTGTAAGGAAGATATTCTTTTAGATCTCACAGATGTGAGTGAAAGATTGGCCCAGATGATTCAGTTTATATCATAACATTGTTTCTATGTAGGTTGCTATCATATGTTTGTTATGAAGACTGTACGACAGTAGATGAAGACTATTGTGGTGGATATGTTCCACTGTTCATGACTATACGTTGTTGATCAAGTACTTGTGTGTTACTTGGTGGGGTAGTGAACCACTGGATTGTAGTTATGTACTACTATGGATAGGCACAATTGTGTTCTATTTTTGTTCTAACTACCTTGAAGACTATCAACAGTTTATTGGAAATAATCACCATCTAGACGAATGATGAATAGAGATTTTCCAGATGGAAATTGGTTCAGAGCATTTACTCCTCTAGATTATAAGAGTGGCTCTTGTATCACTCTATGGTGTGAGTGACTTATCCAACATCATGTCTAATTACTCATATGAAGTATGTTTTCGAGAGATGATGCAACTGATGGTGATGGTGATGCTCATGATCTAGTCATGAGATAGTCTAGACGACTATATTGATGCTACCAGGTAAATGGTATGTTTTTGTGCTCAAGACCATTACCTGTAATACCTCCCTAGCTAGGAGGGAGTGTTAATATTATAGTAGTTACAGGAGGTATTTACGTCCATGTGTGAACCTGACGAGAATAGAAGACTCTTGAAGGCAAGCGAAAAACCCTAATGAGTTGGCTAATAACACTAGAAGTCTTGTCGGCTCAAGAAGATGATTTATATTAGGTTATTAGACTCCAAGAGAAGAAGTGGGCCATAAATAATAATAATATACTGAACAAACACATATCTAGAATGAGAAGTCGGCCCCAACAAATCTGGCAGAACCAGTATAAATATAGGGCGTGATTTCTCATTTTGACACATCTCAGAATTGCAGTTCCCAGTTTGGTGCGCACTGCAGTTCCCAGTTTGGTGTGCACATGTGGAGGAGGGCTGCAGGTGCAATTGCAACATCAACTAATTTTCAGTATGAGTTTGGACTATCTATTGGCTAGGGTTTGGATTATCTGATCAACTATATTTGGTGCTCTATCCTTGGAGGAAGATGCACTACACCTTGTTTGGCTATCTAGCCTAGGGTTTGCTTCCGAAGTAATTCTCAGTAAAGGTTAAGGTGCTCGGAGGGTGAATTCGGCCTATGGTTGGGTGACAAGGGTATTGTCAATGGTAAAATGAGCACACATTCTTCTATATTCTAACAAAATCCTCCATTGTTTATCCAACCCAATCCTCACCTGAACGCCCACACCATCACCAAAGAGAGGCGCAAATCCATAAGGAGTCTGTTGTACTACAACACCCTTGACATACACAACAAACTCCCTCCCTCTCAGATTTCCCTCATCATTACCATTCGTCTCAACCAGAGCCATACTTGGCCTCAACAACCCCGACCTCCTACATCCAATTCCACCATTGACCTTGGCAGCTGCCCAAACAAGGAGAAAATTCTCCCTCCTGAGAAGCTCGCCCCTTCGCCTAGAAATTTCCGCCCTCAGAACCCACACTCTAGATCATTTTTATGGCACTAGAGAATTCTTGGTGGAGGAAGAAATTCCTTTCTGTTAGAAAGTGGGTATTCCAACGAAAAAAAATGGATGCAGACTTGGATACGGATGCGTATATGATAGAGGAGACACCTTTGCCCACCCCAAATCGAATCAAAGATGAGCATCTTCATCTCATTTTTGAGATGGGACAGAAACTTGATGACCAGGCACACATCCAACAAATCCTGGGACATCAAATGGACCTCTTGTTCGACGCCATGATGGAATCTCCTACAAGCAAGCGATGCCCAATATGTAGCCAAAAACCTGTCCCAACCTACAACACCCATGGCAGGCCGAGCCTGAGCTCACACTTGAACTAGCTCCCCCAGGTGTATGTTTTTCTTTTGGTTAAGTCAATTACGTAGATAATTGAGATTCTCTATGAGATATTGTATGAAATTCGGCCATGGTCACTGGTTAGTCGGTAACTATGACCATTTTTGTAAGCACCTTTTTTGACTGGCTCAAAACAATTTTCTGGCAATTTTGGCAATTTACTATTTTTAGCAAGTTTTAACTTCTGAGGCCATTTTGAGGGCCTAAATGAATTTTTTTTGAAATATAGGTTCTCAATGATATCCAAAAGCATTATTGAGCCCAAAAAATTAATCTCCTCGATGATACCTTTCCAACGAGCTATCACACGCCTAAAACGGAGATCGTATGCAAAAGTTACGACCCCGGGAAGTTGATGTACTAACTTACCCAAACGGGGCCCACATGACTTTTGGCGCTTCATCTCCTAGGGTTAGGTTTTGGATGTCTATGACTTTTGGCATTCTTGTCTATTGAAAAAAGGCCTCTAGAGCCTCATTGTAATCATCTTCTCACAGATGCGAGTAGCTGCCACATCTCTTCTCAAAGATAAGCTACCAGTGCCCTAGCTAGTTTATTTTCATTCTATATGTAAGCATATTTCAGTGATTTGTTATTAAAGAAATGAAGTCTTATTTCCACTGCATCTCTGCGTTTATGTGTATTTCTATATTTGATTGTGTTCCTACATAAATCTTGATCAGTGGTATCAGAGCGGTCTGCTCATTCTCGATCCTTCTTTGCATGTCCCCAACGAGATCGGGGTATAAGGAGTTGGGGCTCGATCTGGTTGAACCTTTGCAAGATCAGCCTCTCAAACCCCGACGACCACCCATGGGGGAAGAAAAGAAAGATGAGGGAGCAGGAGATCCTATCAAAATTTTGCTCGAGGATGCCCTCGAGAAACAAAGGAACGCGATGATGGACAACTTTGCCCAGATTCTTCAATGGATTCCGACTCGTGGTGCATCGACATCCAGAAGCCACTCTGGAGGTGCCACTCCTTTTAAGGTACAAGTAAACTTTGACATTCCCATATTTGATGGCCAAATAGATGAATATTCTGTAGATAGATGGTTGAATCTATTAGAAGGATATTTCTCGGTTCATGACTTTTCTGATCGAGAAAAGATTATTTTCACACTCCTCAAAGCCGCCCCCCATGTCAAGGACTGGTGGGAAACCTACTCGGAGCAAGAGGGCGAGGGAGATCCCTCTTTATTCTTGGCCGCACCCACTTGGAATTCTTTTGGAGACACCATCAAGGAACAATATTATCCCGTGGGGAGCTATGAGGACAAATACATACAATGGACTACGTTGTGGCAGCAAAGGGACCAAGATGTGCATGAGATGACGAATCTGTTTCATACCCTACACACAAAGTTGGGTATCAAAGATTCAGAGATACATTTGGTGTTAAAGTATCGTAGTTGTCTGCACAGATACATTTATAAGGAAATGGAGTTCCTCGACATCTCCTCACTTGGTGTGGCATACCGATATGCTGCCAAGATTGAGCAGAAGTTCAAACAGAAGAAGCAAGACTTTGGGTCTACAAATCAGAAGCACGAGAAAGGTACTCCCAAACTGAAAAACAAAGGACCAAGCCAAGGTGGGGCAGCCCAGGACAACCCGCCAAAGCCATAAGCAAAGAACAACACCACGAAGCCAGAAAAGGACATGGGGAAGTGGTGTGAGTTCCATAAGAGCTCCACTCACAACACAAGTGAGTGTCGGGCCAAGCAGTCATTGGTATCCGAGTTGAAGGCTTTTGAATCAGATGCATGCTCCGACTCTGAATCAAAACCTGACAAGGGGAATGACAGGGGAAAGTAGATTATCGATGCGGAGCCAAATGCCACGGTTGCCACCATGAAGATCCAGAAGGAGGAACCAGAATATCTAGAGGAGGCAGAGAGTCTCTTCCATTCCAAGATGTGGGTAAGGGGTTCCCCGTTGCAGTTCATTGTCGACAGCGGGAGCCAGAAGAACCTCATCTCGGTAGAGGTCGTGAAGCAGTTGGGCTTGCCGA